>BGPR01000228.1:237088-263938 GCA_013235015.1 Araneus ventricosus
TCTAGCAACATCGGGGACAACTCTGCGTAAAAGGTGGGGGAGGAAGGGAGGAAAATCCAGAAGCATTAATAAACACGAATTCGTAAACTAGAACGACTCCCTTTCCAAGGAGGCATTCGCAGATTTCTACAGGAAGGGAAGGGGGGAATAATCGGGGGGCGTAATGGGATCAGGTCGTAGAGAGACGGAGAAACAATGGTTCTCTCTAAAACCGAAATAATTCCCCCGAGATAGCGAAGACAAGTTGGTTGACTATTAATATCATTTATTCGTACTTCATTGCCGATTCGGGAACGCTCAGGGCTCCGATTCGAATTAAGAGGCAATTCAATCGCTTGTTGGAGTGAGTTACTTAAGAGATGGATTGAACGGTTCGTTCCCAGATGATTCTTGTTCTTGTTTTAGTCGACCCTTGTCATTTGCGTCCAAGGTTTTTATGCTGATTCACTTCTTTTTTCTGTTAAGAATTGCAATGAAATTGTATCGTCTTTCAGTGTTAGGATGTCCTTATTTTATTTTGGTTATTTCTTAAGTTAGGTATTCGCGTTTTGCTTCTGTCAGTTAATTATGCGTTAGAAAATGAAGTGCTTTGAGTGTAAGAAAGTAAGTAGCAGCATCTATCTTGGTTTTAGATATGTGGTCGAAATGGAGAATTTATTGATGCTATTTCATTTTGCAATGGCATTCAAGCCATTTCGGGAAAACAATCTGTCCAAAATTAATTTTTGTGTTTCCTAAAATGAAAATAAGATTAGGTTTTGAATTTCGAAAGATATTGAAAAGGATATTGTACTACCCTCCCTCCTGTTTTGTACCGGACCATAACTTTTATTTACTACTTGACATAAAAACGTTTTAATCTCCAAAGAGTATTCTACAAAAACGCTTTAAGATTTATATATATAGTTAAATACTTCAATTAATCAAAGCATGTGATATATTTTCAATACATACAAATATTAATCTAAAAATTAAAATTAAAATCAAATTACAATATCAATAATCATACAAATGAAATACAAAAGATAGCTTGATTAAAGACTATTACACTATGAAAAAAGACCACCTAGAATTGGAATTCCAACAATCAAATGCCTATCAGCCTTGGGAACTGATATTTGTCGCATTAAATCTGAATTTTGTGGCGCCAACCCTCTGCGAAAGCCAATTGTTGGAAAAAAGAAAAAATAGGGGAATAAATCCCCAAAATCTTTCAAGATTAGAGACGAGAAAGTATACAACTTCTAACATACCAATTCAATAGTTATAAATATTGTTAGGACTTCAGAATTATCCTAAAGACAGTTCTGCATTTGCAATATATATATATTATAGGACTACAATATGTATGTGAAAGCACATTTTGCTTAGATATGTGCGTATTAAAAATCTTAAAGGCAGTTTTTTAAGACCTTAATAGAAAATTATTTGAATATGTGTTGTATCAGATGGCCATTTTTAAAATTAAATACTTTATGGTACTAATGACAGTACTCTTACTGTCTTGACTTCCTTCAGCTTTCTTGATTTTAAAATAAAGAAATAATTGGAGGAGAAATACCCAACTATTTCAGATACGATCCCGTTTGAAGTTCAGGATTTTCACTATAACCTTTAATGTTCAATGAAATGCATATTTTTCCTTATTAAAGTTGACTTATCATTATGGATAGAAGTGGATCTTTCTTTAATTTTGCATATCTACTCTAGTTTTAAATGTTGTGCTAAAAGTTCACTTGCATGGATGGAGCTCTCACAAAGAATGCAAATCTAATTTCGAAACTCCATCAATCTTCATTTAGTGAGTGCAAATAGTTGAAACCTCTAAAAACACAGAAAGCCAGTGCACTTTAGAAGGCGGAAAAACTCATTGTCATGCATTATCTATAGATTCTACAGGCAGAGGCTTGTTAGGCGGCAAGTACCTGGAGATAAACGGGAGGAGCAAAAAAAGTTCTTGCCTAAATCGGAGTTCTAATGGTAGAGACGAAAGCAACAGGACATTATGGAAATCGCGTTTGCTTAAATTCATGCATTTGTAAAACGTCTCGAGGAAAATGGGTAGGGAAAATATCGAGAAAGGTTCAGGAAAGCACTCGCCAATTTTAAAGGCCCATTTCTAAACATAAGTTAGATGGCTTCGATTCCGAGTGTCGGGGATAGATGAGTTTGGCGATTTATTGCTTGTTTGGCTGAAATACCTGAATGAAAACGTTGCTGCTCATATTATCTACCGTTAACAAAACCTATGCTGTTTGATTAATTCATCGCTTCCATATCTGATTAAGTAGTTTGAGGATGGAATATATGTATTGAAGTTCATTATCAAAATTTGTAAAAGTATTCGGAAAAAAATCAGGCATGAAACCAACCACATTCAAATATCGCCGGAAAGTAAAAAATAAGTATTAAATGGCATGATGGAGAAAATATAAATTTTAAAAAAATTACAATTAAAGCACTCTCAATGTTACATAAAATATATAATCTGCAGAAATAATTTTGATCGCAACAGTTATGCTATTGCTTCTTTCACTTGAGTAGCTAAATATGAATTTTAAATTGATGAAATTAATATTTTTAATTCCTTTTCAAAGCACTGCGCAATAAAAATACTATTAAGCCCAGGGAAGCTGGCCAGTTGAAGATATATCCTTCCTACTTATCTATTATTATATCAAAATAGCACAAGAGAGTTCAAATGAGTTGAAACAAATAAGATGAAAAGCCTTAATAAAACTACAATTCTGAAGCACTTAAATATATATTTAGCTATAAACGGCATTTTATTTATAATTAAATATGAAAAGTTATTTCAAGCAAATTATTAATAATAACAATCCTATGTTTATTTTTTTTGAAACTTCATTATTTATACATGCCACAGTTGGCCGCTAGGTTTCGAATTTCGATTTCATCGGAAAGCCTGCCATGTGTGCGTAGCTGATATATATGCTGAAATCTGTTGAAACTTGTATACTTGGACCTTGATGTGGAAATTTAGGTGATAGAATATCGTACCATTTGCGATCCTCATCGTTTAGCGTTGTGACGTTTCAAAATGGAGTATTAACCTAATACAGTTGTGTGTAAACGTTTTTAGAAACTGTTTTTTAAAGGGCCCAATTTAATTAATCAAAAAATTCAATTAAGCACTAAAAAATATTATTTAAAAAATTCTTTAATACTAATGCGATGAATGAAGCTACGTTATAAAAGCTCTATGCTTTTATTTTAAAATCTGATGCAGGCCGGGTAGAACTTCTAAGCGGGCCGCAGTCTTCGCATTATTGACTTTAGCGTAGATCAACTTCGAAATATAAATCTGATGCAGGCCGGGTAGAACTTCTAAGCGGGCCGCAGTCTTCGCTTTATTGACTTTAGCGTAGATCAACTTCGAGATATTATTCAAAACACAAAAGGTTTTGTATTCGGTTAATTCACTCGCATTCTATTGCTTCATGAAGATCCCAAAACCCTAAATTGAAAAATGATTTCAAAGTGTCTTCAATCCAAATTAGCCAAATTTTTTAAATGGGTCAATAAATATTTTTGTGGGATAGCCAATATCCGTAGTCATTTAAAACCAGTTGTTTACATATTTTAAATAACCATTCGAGTTCAACAAATACCGAAAATCGCCACTCCTCTTCAAGCATACTTTTTTTACATCTCTTCGCCTTCACTTGGCGATTTGGCGACGGTTTATAAACTTTCTACCCCAGCAACCCATCAGTTCATCTGCATCTTTGCAGGGGCTCATGCAACTGTGACTCGTTTTGTACCTCGTTGTGTTCCGAAACAATAACTCGCTATCATTACCCGCTACCTCCCAAGTGAACAACTCTCTAAAAGCTCTCTTCCACCGCCAAGGCTCCTCTCTCTACTACCTTATTTTTTTCATGCCCTCTCTCTCTCGACTCCCTCCACTCTTGGCATTAACAATTTAAACTTTTACTGCGCCAACTCTCTAACTCTTTAATGGGAAAAAAATACAACCCGCCCTTTTTTTCGCTCTTCTCGAGTATATTTTTCTTCCTCTCCATTTCGAGATGGAGGCGCCTTGACCCCTCTCTTCCAATCCCTCTTTTATACCGACCATGAAATTTTTAAGCACTGGCTTCCCCAACAGAGCTGATTATCCGCCCTGCGAGTGTCAAAACACAAAATATGACGCCTTACCCTTTACAAGCTTGTAAATCGACTGAGCAGATAGGGTTTGGGTAAGAAAAGGATGCTGCTGCGAGAATAAGGGAAGAGGGTGTTGTATATGGTATACGTTTGTTATGAGTAACAAGGTGCTTCGCGAGTCTGATATTGAATGTATGATGGCTATTCTTTGGTAGGGAAAGTGGTTGTAGTCTGCGTTTTTGTTGTAAGGAGTTCTTTTTGTGATTGAATATGCAAAATTTTGTTAAGTGAATGTGAGAGTTCTTCTTAACGGCTGACATTTTTAGAATATCAGTTCAAATTTTTAAAAATCGTAGCTCTGTTTGCTTCTCATTTATGCAGTTTGACGTTTCAAAAGTTTTTATAAATAATGTATATATTTATATGGTTGTAATGCTTATATATCACCTCTGGTTTTTGTTGCCAATCATGTTTTTGTTTGTGCCAATTGAGACTAAATTATCTCATCAGCAAAGGATGATACTATTAACTGCATAAAAGTTTATTCCTGGTTATAGGTACTCGTATCAAATAACTGGAATGTTGCTTCTAATAGACAATGCGAACTAAGGCTCTACGAAGAGTCATATGTTTATTACCTTATGAATATGGTGGGAATATGAAAGCCGTGATCATAGTAATATGAAAATATAAATCACTCTTTTTGGATCACTGATAAAAGGAAAGAAGAACACGTAAATGATAAAACAAAGAAATTTGAAAAGATGCGTGCACTTATATGAAACACAAAATATTATTTATAAAATAAAGGAGATTGACTTAAAATAATTATCATCACTACTACTAAATAAGCAAAATCTAGCAGATCTCTTCCCAACTCAAAGTACCGAATTTTTTCCTGGGATTAAACACAAAACCACAGTTAAGTTTTAAGATTCAGAATAGTCTATCACTCCTTTGAGATAGCAGATTAGCCCAATTATTAAATAATTCTATTTTTTCTTTAAAATAATCAAAGATATCCTAATAAATAGTCTAAACATCATAGCTTCATTTGGTATGCTAGATTTCTGCATGCTATATCTCACCCACCCTCTTTATCAGCCATTTTTTGTATTGACATCTCGAGTCTATTAATTAGACACAGTTACGCAATCTCCAAAATACGCAGTTTGAGAGCTGTTTTGGCAAAAACTCCTGGAAAAATTCTAATGTTTAATTTTTCCAAAAGTGAATATTACCTTATAAGTAGATCGTTGTATAAAGGATTGGTGCTTTTTCGGTTTTGCACATCATATTTCATGCACTTGGGTGCAGTTAAAAACTCGAAATCCAAAAAACGGTAATTGGTTCCCGATTATATAATTGCGTCCAATTATGAAGTGAATAATTTCGTGACTAAAATAAATAGATCTAAATAAGAGAATAAAAATCTTTTAGCAAATGGGTCTTAAAATATTGTTTGGATCTTACCATTCAGAAGACGTAGCGCTTCCGCAGAGTTATCTAAATAAGTGTAATAAAAGTCTTTTAGCAAATGGGTCTTAAAATATTGTTTGGGTCTTAGCGTTCAGAAGACGTAGAGCTTCCGCAGAGTTATCTAAATAAGTGTAATTAAAATCTTTTAGCAAATGGGTCTTAAAATATTGTTTGGATCTTACCGTTCAGAAGACGTAGCGCTTCCGCAGAGTTACTCCTGAGGGCTTCTTCGTACTGCGCTCGCTTTTTCACTTCGGCCTCCAACTGTTCTTGAACCCTCCTGCGAGTCCGCTTCTCTTTCTTCAGCCTTTTTTGGTATAAAACTGAAATGGAGAAGAACATTTCTGTTTATTGAACGTAAGCATACTTATCGCAACTTAAGAGATATTGACAATATTTAAATTTGCTTTGTGAGTGAGGTTAACCCTCTGTTAGTCGCAATCATTTTCATCCTTAAACGGTCGAAATGCATCTCACGGATATAAAACCTACTCTATGGTGTGTTCATCCGGTTTTCCTAAATTTTCCCTTTATAGCTATCATAATTTGTCCTGTTGAGGGGACATACGCCCTTTAAACCTCCGAGGAATGAGGAAAAACTGTCAAATTCGATACATTATATCTCTAAAACAAAACATTTAAAAAAATAACTTTTTTTCTAGAAAAATACCTGTTCTTTCTGTTATTGTAAGCGCATTTTCAAATCTTAATATTGATATGTATTTGTTTGAGAGAGTGACGGATATGGGTATAATTTTTGGGGGAAAAGGAAATAGTCACCTTGCGCGCATGATTACGGATAAAATATTGGTCGAAACACAATATTCTGGGTATATAAGTAATCCAAACAGTCTGTTTAAGAAAGTTAACCTCAATTTATTAACATTTGAATTTAATTTCTATTTTATATGCCATTTTAAAATAAAAATGTTAAAGATTGTTAACATTTCAACATTTCTGCCCCCCCCCGGGCCCCACCCGAAAAAAAAACATTCTTTGGAGAAAATATGTGCAAAACTGTGGTTCAATTTGTAGAATATAACACAAGAGATATTCAGTAAAAATTTTATGTAAAACTATTCAATACGTCTTGAGATATCGTGCGCACAATATCAAAAAAGCACATTTTGAGATGCAGCGCTTTGAAGATATGGCCATATTTAATGTTTACGTTGAATATCTGGACATTTTCCTTCATAACTTTCATAATTATGGGACTTTTTTTTAACGCGGGGTATTTTAAATTGTTCAGAAAACATAGGGGAATAATATATATTTTTTTCATAAAATCGGGGACTTAAAATCGAGAGTTAAGGGGACATACGAAGTCGTATGTCCCCTTAAGAATGTAAATGAGCATTTTGTAAGAAAAAAAAATGCAAATTGCATTGCGTTAAAAGTAGTGAAAGACAACGGAAAATGAATTATCTTAATTTGGCATGCGCATCTACTATATATTGAGAGTAATGAAAGGTTAAGGAGGTAAATTGTTCATTTACCAGAACAGTATCTAGTAGCGATGCTTAATGATTTATCAGAACGAATTTCAAGTACATATTTCTGATAGCCGCTTATAAACACATAGAATACGGAAAAAAGGAAGGAGTATGAAAAGAAAAACAAATGTGTAAAGATGATGTTATCCTTATTCCTACTCCAAAATCAATGACTTAACTTTAACTAAAAATTCATTGGAGAAATTATATATCTGCATTTTAACGCACACAAATGTTTCTAATTTTGAGAAGGAACGAAGAAACAGTTATTATTATTCATTTGGTGTTTTTCAAATTCAATCAGTGTTAATGGTGAGTAAGGCACGAATTTCAATTATCTTACATGCTGTTTAATGGTCTACCTGATACAGATAAGTATGGAGCCGCCTATCTGAATTTTCAATCCATTCAATAGCTTTATCATAGCAAACAAAAGAGCCACACCCCATTTTTCATACAAAGCTTAAACAGTAGGAAAGGGAGGTACCGTGGAGAATTGTATTATTCTATTAATTGAATCGGTAAAAAGATCTTAGTAAAACACAAAACGATCGAAGTGTTTGGAAGAAAAAAAAACATTTTAGTGCTTTGATGTATAGTTTAGATTTTTAAAAATTTAAGTTCACGTAGAAAGCAGGGGTATTCAGTATTTAGGCAGGACATATGCATCCACAATGTGTATGCATATATCTTGCAACCATCTACAATGTGGGTGGATGGATGCATACATCTATACATATGCATAGTGACAAGGAACCACGATCAACTTGAACAATATCGTAAAACTGCAAATTCTCCCCCAAAACGCATTTAATGCAGGGGGAGTAAAAACGATTCTGAGAGATGTTCATTATTTTTACATTCGCAATAACGAAACAAAAGAGTGGAATCAGAAAACTGCCTTTTTTCTGGCGGTGGAAGAGACAGAACTCTTTAGACGTTCAGTGCTGTTCAAGATGGATCACTCCCTATATCCCCCAACATCCTAAAAACACTCACATATATGCGATATCTCTTTTTTTCTCTCTCTAGCGCTTTACCCAACACTACCAGAATAAGATAAGCTCTCGTCTTTGGCTCCCTTTCAATCATTTAGGAAACCGCGCAAGAAACTGTCTTGACAACTGGGCTTCTATATGCATGTGCGCTCGCTGCAATAAAACCTATTCGGAAAGGTTGGTCTCGAGCTATGCTTTCCCCAAGGCTTGAGAGGGGAAAAAAAATCATAACTTTAGTTGGGTTGCGGTTGCGTTTATCGCTGATTTGCGGTATCTTTAAGTTAGATAGAAAGCGAACTGGATTAAGATCTAGAGAATGAGTAGAAAATTCAGTTGTTGTTGTTGCAACAAATTAGCTGTGGTTGTATAAAGTAGGAGTGACATCTGGAAAATAAGTTAGGACAGAGCGAGAAAGCAGAGGAGGAGGTAGAAGTGCGATGAAATTAAGCTTAAAAAAGCAGCATTTAGAGGCAAACAGATTGGTAATGGAATATAATTCTATGCAAATATAATTCTTTAAATTTGTCTCTTATTTTTAAGGATTAAATGATACACAGGAACAAATTTTGGATTTTCTAACTTTCCTTTTTAAATCGACGTTGAAGGTTGATTTTTTTTGTTATAATACAACAAAAAAATCTTAGTACCCTTGAAAAATTATCGATCAAAATTCCATGAATTAAATTCAAATTATTCGATTTAAATCTCCAAATTATTGTTGCCCCATACATTAACGCGGTATCTCAAGCCTCGTGCAGAACTTTATTATTGAACTGCTAAAAGAGTTCTCCCATTTACTCGGCAATTTTATAGCCCTTCCTGTCGATTTCTGAGCTTTAATCAAGAGCTACTTTGGGTCGAGCATCTACACTGGCCGATGAAGGAATTTCCTCTCGTATCTTTTAAAATTATGAATGATTTCGAGAAAGCATGAATGTTAAAAGTTTAACGAAACAGTTTTGAATTGTTCAATGATAATTTAATTTTTTATTATAATAATATCTCCTTACGAAAACATTAAATGTATTTGAATTTCGATTTAAAATGGCAAATTTAAAACGCTTTAAAAAGGAAAAAATGTGTTCTTCGGTTTAAAAATTTCATCGCTTAAAAAAATTAAAAATGTAAATGTTTTGTAATAAAAGAAGGAGGCTAGTGAACAAAAGTAGTAGGCCATCGTTATTTAAGCACAAATATTCAATCTAAATTCAAGAAAAATCTATATCTGCTTTAAATTGAATAACATAAAAGACAATTCCTCGAAAATCATTATTTTTAGAGTGTATTCAACAAACTTCCAGTTTTCCACAATTAAAAAAAAGAATTTTAAAATTTGCACACAATAATTTTCATTTAAATTCGGTCGAATATATTTTTTTAAAAAGTGCAATGCATGCAAGCTAGATACAAAGCATCGTAAGGCGTATCCGTCAATCATGCAAATCACATTTATATTAAAAACTCCACCTGCCTTATTTCATCAAAAATCCCATTTTTCAAATCGGACATCGCACGCCTCTAACCCCTTGGAACATAATTTTTTTTCATCCACTGGAAAAAGATTATACATGCAAAATAACCCACAGATGTCTATTTGATGCGATCTTTACATCTATTCTTTGCGCAAGAGAAACCTCCTCCCAGTCCATAGGGGCACAGTTCTGTCCAACTCGCAGTCGTATGACGAAGCTGTCTAAATTCACTTGCCACGCTGCATAAAAAAGAGGCAAAGAGGCAAAAATTCTATTGTAGAAAGAAACTTAACGAAATTATCCACCCCTTTTGGTTTGAAAGAGGCACCAAAGGGGTGCAAGAGAGGGTTACTTCCTCGGTTTATTTATTTAATTCATCATTTTCACCCTCAGGAAAGGAACAGGGGGTTGGAAAGGGGTTTAGAGCTATGAGCGTACGTTCGATCACTCTTGTGCAATACAAACTAAAAAAAAGCAACTGAAAGGGTGAAGAATGAACTTATAATTCCATTCTGAATTAGGATGCTTCACAGTCACGCCATGGGTTTCTTTTTTTAAAAAAATTGGAGAACAGGGGACCAAAAATCACAAAAGGGTCATTAATTCTACGTATTATGTATGAAAGGACAGAAATTAAACCCAAATTTGTCATGTGTAATTCGGAAATTCTGAGCCTGTTTTGACACTGGTTTTCTAAATAAAAAAAATTGTATGTCCTCTAAGTTTTCTTGAAATTTCCAAACTGAATTATGTTCTAATTCTTTGAAATAAAATAATCAAGAAGGGAAAAATTTTATTTTTAATAATAAGGTTTAAGATATAATTCATTTTAAATTTCACTATAAAAAGTAACCTATTTTCTTTCTTTAAGTAAAAATAAATTCTGCTCTGCATATAAAGCGACAGAAGTGTATTCCATTGTTATATTTGCACTGATTGTGAGTACTGTTGAATATCTTACGACGTTAGGAAGGTTTGATTTTCCTTTTTTTTCATTTAATAAATCTATTAAATCTTATGTCAGATATTGAATTAAGCAAATGTCGGTATATCTGAAAAACTAGCAGTCTCTGCCTATAAGAAATACATAAGTTGAAGAATGTTTTCATATAATCAAAGCCTATCACTGATGCCAAAATATTTGAAGTATATTTCACATGAAAGCTATATTTTAACGGTAAATGGATTCCCTGTTATTCGCGATCTGCATTGATTAGTTTCGATTCTTAAGAAATTTTAATTTAGTTTAGGTTGCTTTATTCGATAAAAAAATGAATTATACTTTTTTTTTGTTTCCTTTTGCAACTGAAGACAAGCATTTCACGCAGAATTTTCTTGTCTCAAAGGGCAGATTAACCCATGAATGATCTCCTACTAGATTAAAATTTAAGCCGTAAATGTGAACCATATTTTGGCCATTCCTGCATTTCTTCTACAAGCTTCTTAATACAAATTATCAAAAACTCTGTTAAAATGAAATTTTTTTATACAGATTTTTTTAAAGAATCATGTGTTTTTTTATGCCTATACATCAAAGGGGAAAAAATTCTTCACACCGAGTTTTCTGTTTGAGAGAGAAAAAAAACTGACCGATAGAATACTCTGCGGATACGTCCAGATCAGCTCCAAACTATTAAAGCTCAAAATTCGAATCTCACATTCAAGGAGAGAAGGAAGGTGAAGAAGATTTGAAAAGGAACTCCTCTTTCTCTCTGGTTCTACCTGATACCGAAGCACAACTTTATTTTTCTCTTTTTCCGTTCTTCCCATTTTTATATTTTTCCCTACTTTTTCTTATATCTATCTGCTTCTGAAACTTTTATTTTTCGGACGTCACCAGAAATCTATTTTTTTTTCTCCTCTTTCTTTCCCAGATAGAGCAGAAATTCAGACGTTGTAAAGCCCATGGGAAAACGTCACGTGGTAACGTAGGAGGGGGCCCTGGCAGATGTCATCGTGGGGGGTGTAGGTGGGCCCCCTGACTCAATGTGACATTGATGAATGGGGGATCACAGTGTGTATTTGGTTTTCTTCCGCCACTGGTATAGAAACGCCGTATCTCCGGCCATCCCGAAAAGTTGAATGCAGTTTTACTCGAGTGAAATAAATGCATGACGGTTCGTCGATGCATGAAACATGATTACATGCTTCGAGCATGATACGACGGGAAAAGAAAGAGAGCTGGCAGAAAAATATTCATGTTGGTGTTTACAGAACACCCAAAATCAACATATCTGGCATATTTTTCAATTTCACTTTCAACTGGCAGAGTAATGAGAAATGAAGGTAGGTTGAAAATAACTCAGTGATAACTGAGTATTCACTAATATGAATGAAACCATATCTGGATCTCTATTATTTTCATAGTAGATTTGACATCGGGAAATATTTAATACCTCTTCTACATATATCAAAAATTTTTGGAAAAAAAATATACAGCATTGAGACAAAATGAAAATTTGGCAATTTCGGAGCATGATCATATAAAGAGTTTTTGGAACAATTTATATTCTGATTCTAACTATTAGTACCAATTTAAGAATGGCTTTTAATTCTTTTTCTTTGCGATACTTGCCAAAAGGATATATTAATACTATTATTATCTCCTTCAAATGGATAGTAACACCATTTAAATGGCGTTAATCTATCTTTCCATTCAGAGGCAACTAATGCCACTGAGGACACTGAAAGTACACATATTATTTCTAATTGCAATATTAAGTTAATTACTCCTCATATCAGCTCGAAAATTCTCTAAGAATTGTTAATACTGACAGAAACTGATGCAGAAAGTTCGAAATAGGTTTATTTTCTCGTAAATACAACACAAAAACATTAATACCGTCTTTTTTCTTATATTACTGGATACAATATTTTGTTTCTCTGTCTTATCTGTTAAATAGAATGGAGATATTAATATGCTATTATTAATTAAAGAGAAAAGGCTGAAAATCCATATACATGGGAATTTCCCAAATAAGATCTAGAATATAAAATGGTTCAGTAGAAAAAGTAAAATAAAAAAAAGAATGAGTTTTAAAAAGATTGCATAGTCTGTGATGTTTAAGGCACACCAACCTTCTTGAGAACTCTTATGACAACTTGAGATTTTTGTTCATATTCCAAGTTCTAAAAATAAGTTGATTCCAGTTCAAAACTTCGACGAACAGCTTCCGAGCTATCGGTAAGCCAATGGCCTTTCATGAGAACACTTGTAAAAAGCCATACATGTTCTCGAAATAACTTCTTAACTTAATTGCCCTTACAGAATTTCTTCTTAATTTTATTTTCGTTATTCTACTGTTTTATCAGAAAAATATGAAAAAAATCATTCTTAACGAAATTCCCTGCTGTTACACAACTTAGTAGTTTCTAATTATAACAACTTCGAATGTCAAAAACATTTTGTTATATAGCCATAGAATATATTATTCATTAAGTTTTGTACCAGTTGTCTGTCACATTACAGTCAATATAAGGGCTTCTGCACAAATAAATAAATGAAATAAAAATGTTATTTCTTGGAAATCGGGATGTAACTTTTTGTTGTTGTTGTCTCTTACTTTTTTATAGACAGCACGACTAGTATGGTATTTATGCCCGAGTTAATAATCTTCATCTAGATTGGAGATTATCTAAATTCCGAATGTATTTTAGATCTAAACAGCTTTCTTTGATGTGAAGAGGGAAAGAGTTTAGTGTCAAATTCTTGTCTTCGTAATGACAGGACTGTTGATTCGAGTTTCTATTGACACAACGATACACTCAATTGTAAATTTTGGTGCATCTTATACACGGTTATAGATCTAACGTTCTCACATTGCATTATATGCTATTTCTTGAAAATAAGATACAAAGTGCCGTCTACCAAGTTTATATACAGAAACATACAGCTTTGCTTCGAAGCGGAACGTTAGTCTATGAATCAGATGTGAGAAATTTTAATTCTTTACAGAAAATAAATTTTTGGTAGAAGTGTAAAAATTTTCTTTACACTGAAAGAGTTTGAAATAATTATGCAAAGACTAGAAATCGGATGCCAGTCATTAGGCCAGTTAACTTCTGCTTTCAATAAAAGTGTGTGGATGTACAGATATGAACATGTGAGCTTCAGGTCCAATTTCTGTTCTTAAAATAATAGAATTTAATTATAAATAAACTAAGATCCATTTCTTAGCAACAAACATCAATGTTTAAAACGAACAGTCTAAAAAATGGAAAACTTGTGAAACACCTGAAAAATATTTATATGAAGAAAATGAAACTCCAACATCAAAGCATTTCAGCAAATATTCCTCGGTTGAAAATGGTATAATTGTGAATAACAGCAAAAAAAGTATTTTAAACGCTATTTTCATTTCTATCAATATCGCTAAAAGTTTCTTATGTTCAATTGAAAATCCAAAAATAAAAAAGATAAGGAATTCATAATAAAGTAGCAAGCACTTAAGAGGGAAAATTTAATCAAATAATATCTCTCATGATGGTAAGCGTCTGCTAAAAATTGTGGTCACTTCTTCATTGAAGCATCACATTTTTTAAACAAACATAAAAGCTCATTGAGTAGTAATTTTAGCACGCATTTGGAAAAATGAACTACCGCAGATTAAATCAAATTACTCCAGTCATCTAGCCCAAAACCCAAAATGAAAAACACAATTCCACCGCTCTCCAAAAGCACACTAACTAAATCAAATATCTACAAAAATTATAACACTTCTCGGTAAACAGTGCTTTTCCCGGCAATCTTTAAACTTAATTTAAATCACCCCATAAGCTGAAGCATCTTTGATTTTGGTAAACGCGGCGTTCTCTCTCTCTCTGTCTTAGAAAGGAAAGGCCGAGAGAGACAGAAAATGAAAAAAATTCAGAAAATGTTGGAATTTTTAATCTTCGAAACCTCGTTGGCAGGCCGCTCTCTCCACCTCCAGATTGTTTGTATTAATAGAGCGACACCACCCAAGTTATGTATTCCCAATTCCATCCGGAAAAATTTCCGCTTGCCTGATGGTGAAAATCGAGTTATCCTTTGGAACGCTACAAAACAGTTAAGATGGTTTCAGGTTCGGCTTAAAGGCGATCGGGGAATACGAGTTTTGTCTTTTTTCTTTTATCTCCTGCTTGCTTGATTTCTTCTCCAAACGGAGAACTATTTGTTTAATGCAGATGATTGTTTCGTCGGAGGGAAAAAAAGAGGCTTAAGATTTCAGATTGGAAAGTTGGAATTTGAGATGAGAGTAGATTCGTTGAAAGTATGGATTATTATGGATAAGAACATTTTTTATATATATATACAGTTTCGGTATTAACTTATATTCCTAAATCATTTCTTTCCTCGCAATTAAGATAATATGTCGAAATTTAGCTTTCATTTCAATTATTAATTCATTTATAAATGTTAAAGAAATCAATATTTTGTGTTTCAAAGTAAAATGTTTTCCATTTTTATTCTTGTTATGATTATTATTTAAAGCTTTGCGATTTGAAAGAATTTTGCCATTCTCAGGAATTCGAACGAAACATTTTATTGAAAATAAGTAACAGAAAATCTTACTGAAACTTTATTTTAAACAAAATTTCCAATATTTCTACTGAATATATCACCACTAAAATATTTAAACTTGAATATTTTTGTTTCATTATCGTATAATATTTTACCATCTATTTTTCGTTGAATTTTTTTGAAAATCTTTGATGAATGTTGAAAAACTTAATCTACGGAATTTAATTCACCTAAGAAATTGAAACGAATTGAATGAATGAAGAAATGAAATTGAATATATTTATACTTCGATAAATTAAAAAAACTAGCATTTTATTAATGCAAGAAATTTAAAGCAAATATTCGTTTAATAATTCTACACAACAAAATCAAAAGGGGGAAATGAAATGAAATGGAATAAAAAGGTTTCGAATGTAAAAGGTTCATTGTCAAGTAGTGATCTTAGCATTCTTATTTTACTTAAATAATTTTCTAGATTTATTTTAAATAGTTTTCTACATTCAAAGGCATATTTTTAGCATAACTATGTCTTTATTTTTCTAATGTTCCAAAACCCCCTTATACTAGTTTCTAAGTCTGTTTCCCCTCTAAAATTCTAATCTACTGATAAACTTCATTTTAAGTTGTAGACTTATTTTAGAGGCTAATTATTCACTAAATATCAAGAAATTCGTTAAGTTTAAAATTAAAGACAACTATGGGGAGATATATTTCATGACAAAAAACATGCATATATATATGAATAAAAAATATGGCCTACTTTTCATTCCAATTTTCAGTTTAAGCTGGTTTTCGAGATTATCTGAAACGAAAAGGGCCAAATTTTACTATCAGAATTGCAACAATTTAAAGCAAAAATGTGCATATATTTATCTAAATATCTTTATAATTTAGTGATAAAAAATACAAAGATATTCAATAAAAATTTCGAAAACAATAGCGATTGAAAATTCAGACAGAGAAAATTAATAAAATGTAATTCAAAGAAACATTTTATTAATTCTGTAACCTCATGAGTCATACAGTTTATATCTTTAGAACTTATTTTAAGCATGTTTTTTGTGCAAGAAATGTATTTAAGTATAAACTAGCCGCTCTCGCCGCCCTCCAGAACGCACTTTGCTCAGCACTACCCCCGCCACCTCGCTGCTTCGAGGCTATCAGCCGCTACTTTTTTTTCACTTCAGTATGAAGATCAGTGGAACAGACCATAAAATCATAGTTGATTTCATATTCTTTGTAGACAACAGATTCCTTTAAAATTGTAAAATCTTTCAATAAACCTCATCTAGTTGTAATGTTTTGTATAACTTTTTCACGAATTTCGGCATAAAAGTCTTCAGATCCATAAATACAGAGTGAAATCGCCCTAACTAAACAGTTTCCATCACCTACATACAATACCTTCACAATACCTTCAAATATTGTAAATCACCTTCATACAATAGGTATTTTACAATATTTTTGACACGCCATTGTGATGGAACTGTTGGGATCTATATATTTAAATTAATATGGTAAAACCTTCAGACAGTTCTCTAGACATTCTTTTGTCATTTGAAAGGTTATGACGTCTAGATATGTTATCAATGTTCGTCTGCCGCCCCCCCCCCTCCATTTTCGACCGAAATCGAAAAAACACTTCTGCTCTGTACATTGTCTATGGGTAAACCTTGTAGAAATTCCCCAGCCCCTACCACCCGAAGGATTTCGACATTTTTTTTTATTTGAAAGGTTATTGAATAGGTTATGTTCATCTAGACATGCCATCAAGGGTTACTTTTCCCCACCACCCATTTTCGAACGAAATCGAAAAAAATTCTTTCATACTGTACATTCTCTATGGGGAAAAGCCTTTGGACAGTTCACCAGCAACAACCACCCGACAGTTTTCAACAATTTTTATTTCATATAAAAGCTTATGACATCTAGATATGTCATCAATGGTCGTCTGTCCCCCCCCCCCCCCCCCCCCCATTTTTTAAAAAAATTTTTTAAAAAAAAAAAAAAATTTGTGGTGTGGGTTTTTTTTTTTTTTTTTAAAAAGGGGGGGGGGGGGGGGGGGTGCAGGTGACCCATGATGACATATCTAGACTTCATAACCTTTCAATTAAAAAAAAATTTCGAAATCCGTCGGGTGGTTGTTGTTAGCGAACTGTCCCAAGATTTTTCCGCATAGAGAATGTACAGTGGGAAAGAGGGTTTTTTTTTTTCGATTTTTTTTGAAAATGGGGGATGGTGGGGGCAGGCGACCCTTGATGACATGTCTAGACGTCATAAGCTTTCACATGAAACAAAAAATTATCAAAATAGGTCGGGTAGTTGAGGCTGGCGGACTCTGTGAAGAATTTTTTTACCAAATTATTTTAAATATATAGATAAACACACGAAACAAACAAAAAAAATATGTAAATTGAAAAAAAAATGTTACTCACCACCTGAAACATAAACTAACTAAAGATTAACTTAAATGTATTTAAAAATATTTCATACACTTAAAATATAAAAATTTGTCTTTATTTTCATATTTGTGTATAACATATTTGTGGAAAATTACATACTTCTATTGAATACTTATCATTAGTAAAATGTTCATGTAATTCATTTGTATAATTGATTTCTTAGATTAGAATCCATTTCTATGTGACAAAAC
Source organism: Araneus ventricosus (assembly GCA_013235015.1). NCBI lineage: Eukaryota > Metazoa > Arthropoda > Arachnida > Araneae > Araneidae > Araneus > Araneus ventricosus. The sequence continues at coordinate 254,821 of BGPR01000228.1, forward strand.
CCTTTATGAATGGAGCCTTGTAATTTTGAGTTTTCATAAAGTGACGAAAATGGCATTTGATCTCCTTCCTTCTCAAACTTTCATCAAACAATTGTGAGGTCGAGAACTAAATTGCACGTTGAAATTAGGATCCTACACGCTGCAGACCTTTTCTAGAATCCAGACTCGAATTCAAAACCCTTCCACTTTTTATGCCGCCCTGACTATATACTGTTCAGGCAATGCCACCTCATCCGTTAGTTACGTCAGTATTCGAATATGGTTTAAAGTACTGTAGATAATAATACTTTATTCAAAACGCTGCCACTTTTTATGCCGTCATGACCATATACCGTTTTGACAATGCCACGCATCCGTTAGTTACATCAGCATTTGAATACGGTTTAACCCTCTGATTCCTAAGACTATTGGAATAGAGAGACCTCAAAATACGGGAACGCCCGAGTTTCTCTTTCAAAGATAAGGGAAATTCTCTTCCCCTCTCAAAAACAGCAATCACAGTTGGCACTCTCCGAATTCTAAGAATCCCCTCCTCTGTTCCCCAAACCCTTCTGGGCGAGTCACTCTACGAAGAAAGCGCGCGTTGCGGGTGTGAAATCAATCACAATGAAAGGAGGTGGAAAATTCACAGTGAGATTCTGGACGTCCACCGTCTTTTTCTTGAAGGGACGTTCCCTTATCGATAGAGTTAAAATATTATAGATACGAATTCCTTACCCATTTTACATTATTCTTAGGTGGTTACTTTTCAAATGCTCTTTTTTCTCAAAAATATATTGAAAAGAAACCTAGCCAACATATTAATTGAAAGTCTGGAAGAGTAAAATCTAAAACTTCTGAAATAAAAAATAAATTAGGTAAACTATGCTTTCATTATAAATTAAGTTATAAAATTAATGTAATTCGTAAATCGACGTTAAATATTTTCAAACAAAAGCAAATTGTGGGCATTAACAACAGTAGAAAATGTTTTGGCTACAAATTCAAATAGTTAAAGCTGTTTCTCCTACCTTAAAATCTCACAGATAAAACTTCGTTCCTCTGTGATTTATCTGTTTATTATAATAACGTATCAAAAAGTAACGTACTTCGAAGGAGCTACGCAATAAAGTAAATGCTAAAATAGAATTACTTAGACAGAAACTATATTCAGCCCCAAATATGAAACTATTTCGAATAAGTGTCACATTCAATGAGAGGATAATCTCTCACAAAGACCAAATGTGAAATGCAAGTGAATAACTTCTGCTGCTGTTTGAAAGCATTAAGTATATTAGAATTTTTCTCTTTCGAAACGTTCACTAGTCAACGGTGGAAAGAAAAGCTCGGGAAGCTATTTATAAAATGCGTTTCCCTACTACTATATGATTGATTGAAGACATGCCTTACTTTTAGACGTGCTCGGCTCCGCTTCTTGTCATAAAACGGAAAATCCGGAAATTTGGTTTTGTTCCGATGAGCTGCTACATGGTTGTTGGAATGTTAAACAATATTTGGGGCTTTCATAAGTAAATGCAAAAAATTCTGATTTCATTTGAGGCAATAGCGAGAGACTGAAGGTGACTTAACCATCCCACATCACAGTATTTTTTACTTTTTCTGTCTAAATTCTTGGACTATTTTGATTCGTCATTTATATGTGTTACCGTTAAGGCGTATAATTCAGTTACTTCATAGAATAACTAGGTAATTCATGAAATACCTAGTTATTCTATGAAATAACGGATTCCACGTTTTAACTGTAACATATGCAACGATAACGAATCAGTCGACATATGTTTTCATAAAAAAAAGTGCTATTTGTATGTAAAGCTATTATAACGTCGCCTGCCAAACTGTGTGGAATAATTGAGTCGAAATTTCTTCATTGCCTGACGCACGACTGCTAAGCATAATCTGAATTATTTTCCAAAAATTAGCAGTAGAGTTAAATAGTAGAAGTTGACCCAGGAAATCTTCTTTGATTTAATACGAAAATGATAGCATAAGTTTAGTTAGATATATTTCTGCATAATTCATATAAAAAGTGTCGCTCATTTATTGAGAATTACTTGTTTGAAAATTTTTGTCTACGAAGAGTTTGCAACGATATGTCGGGAATGTTTCTTCCTATGAAATGTTTGCAATGGCATGTCAAGAAATAAAGCATCTGGGTTAGCTCCAGTTCTTTAATTTTTGCTATAATATTTTCTTAAGCCTGGAATACAGGTCTATTAACAAGAAAAACAGGATTTTCTGTCTTTTCAGCAGAGCTATAAAGCTAGGAATAACTTGGTTCTCCGTATTATTCTATGACACACGGAGAGAAACTATATAAATGAAAGCATCAAATCGTGGAGAAGTTTAATAATTCATTTCTTTTTAATTTTTATGAATGAGGAACATCCTCTACTTTTAAGTAGGTTTACTTGAAACTTTAAACTACACGTAAGCCTACAGTTAAAAAGCCGTATGAAGTATATTTCACTTCTCACTACATGTTTCTTTAGCGAAAAGGAGCTTCCACTGAAATCACAACAAGTATGAGTGCGATATTTAAAAAAAGCAAGAGCGCTTCGAAACTTTCCTTCTTTCGAATCACACATAAACGAAATAAAATTACCTCCTTAACCTACGAATTTATGTAAAATATTAATTAGATGACACATCCTATTTAGAAAATGCATTGTTATTTCTGTCCACGTAAGAACATAAAGGATACCTGAGTTACGCGTCCAAGTGATTTGTTTTTTAAACTAATTGCTTCCTTGACTTAATTACAGATTTAAATATCAAAATTTATCTAATTTTATGTGTCAGTCAGACTCGTCGTTCTATGAGAAGTGATTATGGAAAAGTTAGACAGATATAAATGATTCCGGATAAACATCTCCAGTTTAATTGTTTTTGTTACTCAAATAATTTTGATCGATATGTTTTTCCGTTTACAACCATAATTACTTTAACTAAAAAATATTTTCTTTGTCACACTTAATTTGCTTTGCGTAGGTAAATTCTTTCGTCAATCATATTTTTTACGTTTCTAGGATAAACAATATTTAAAATCAGCAAGTAAAATATTTAGCAATTAATAAAAATAACAGAATAACTATCTTGCTCAATCACGTAAAAAATAGTAGCTTTAAAGAATAAAAAAAGGAGCCTGAGAAAAAAAGGTTACTGTTTTTAAATAAAGTAAATAAATGCCACAAACACGATAAAATATGGCATCCAGAACCATACAAAGCACTTCAAGCTGAAAGAGCGGATAGGAATTCAAGTAAACAAAATTCTCGATCCCCCCTTTTTTTTTTTTTTTTATCTTAAACTGTTGAAGCTCAGGAACAAGTATAAAAACACAGAATAAAATGATTCGCAATAGAATGATCATATTTTTTATCCCCTAAATATTTTAAACATTTTTTCGAGTCAATAAAACACGCATTTTTGCCTCCGAAAATAAATAAATAAATAAAAAGACTTTCATTTAAAAAAAAGTAAAAGTGCAGAGGAACCCAAATACATGGAAATGTTCTTTCTGCTATGAAAAAAAAAGAAAAAATATATAAGAATAAAATAAAACAAACACACTAGATCGGGGGAAAAAAACAGGCTTTAAAATGCATGAAGTGGAATTTACTTTTCATATACAACACATCAACAAGTCGTTCAGACAGAGAATCTAAATAAATGGTTGACAGGCGGGAAAAAAATGCAGTTCCTACGCCGATTTATTTATTTACTTTATTGCTTTTGTTTCAGGATCTGGCAATACAATCGCAGATGCACTCGAATAAACTACAGCAGAAAGTGTTAAGTTGTAACTTCAGCCACCTGCTTATAAAAAAGTAAATTTTCTTTTATCTCTAGAGTCGTGTTTTGAAAAGAAAATCCATTGCCAGAAAACAGTGTTTACAGAACATTTGTTCTCGATTTTTTCGTTTGCCCTTTTTTCGCAGACGATTCTTTTTCCGTTTCGTTCTCTCTTTTTCTTTTCTTCTTTTTTATTTATTCTGAAGTTGAACTTTTTCCCGCCGTTTTCCGATTGCCAAATCGTTTTTCGTTCTTTTCAATATATATATGTGGATGACGGGTAAAGATAAATTGTTTTTTGAATGCGAATTTTTTTAAAGAAGGATATGTTGTTTTCAAAGGGGAAAAATATGACAAATGATCGACAATGAAAATATTAATAAAATGGGAGGAAGAGTCGAAAAGGGAAGAAAAATAGATGAACAGTGTCAGAAATCCAGTCGTTTCTGATACAAAATGCTACAAAAAGCTAACATAAATATCTTTGATGTCTTCATATTTCCTCGGCTTATTTCCTCCTGGGCAGTCAAAATTTTAAGTTCTCAATTTTTCTCTTCTGGGCATTCGGGAAAAACATCCGTTTCTTCACCCACCTGCTCTGACTAATGCTTCCAGATTTTTTTCTTTAATATCCCGAACTTTCATGCTGCTAAAATTTACGTCGAAAGATTTTTTTTCTTCCACTTCTACATTCTTATTTGAACCCGTGCAACAGTTTCGACCATCGAAATGACAGCTGATGAGAAATTAAATACATTTCTTCTTTTTAATACCTAGCGACAGTTATTTGATTAGCTGTCAATTTTATACGATAAACGAAGAAAATAATTGCAATCATTTTTTTAAAGCAAAATCGTCTTTCAAAATTTTAAACACGTTATAAAATAACATATTATTTTTTGTATGATCTGCTCTATCTTCTTTCTTTTCTTTTTTTGTGCAGACCCATAGTTGTTCAGCAGATTTTTAGTGTTGGCTTTTCGATTGACATTCATAAGACTTCTTTTAAGACAAAACAAATATTTATTAGAATTTCAAAACACAACTATTACACTTCGTAACATCGTTCAACCGTACTCGTACTCGTCTCTTATTAAAATCAAATTCAAAGTAAGTCAACATCAGACCGTTGCCACTTATCTGGTATCATACTCTGTTATAGCATTAAATAAGTTGAACTCATGCTTTTGTCAGGCATAAATATTAAACATACTTGTATTAGTTTATTTAGATTTTTATTATATAATGATATATTATTTAGCTCTTTACTAATTAGATTTATAGTAGATTTATACTGTATTTAGCAGTAAGAAAAATTTTAAGCTTAATGTTTTATTTAATTCGGGATGAATTTTAATTTTTATAATAACCATTTTGATTACCATACAGAAGTGAATGCATTTATTTCTTCTTTTTGTTTTTTACTTTATTGCGGCAACAAAATGAATTCTATCTGCGATGTTTTCATAAAATCTGGTCTATTGGATTAATAAAAAAAAAAGAATCTTCATTGAACAGCTTTTCTTTTACAAACCTATGAATTTTTTTACTTTTAAATAGAACAGAAACAAATAACGTCAAACTGTTTATTGTGAAATTTGTAATTCATCTGATGGAGCTTCTGAATTGAACAAAATCGAGGATTATGAAAAGCATTTTTAAGTTTTTTCAATGCGTTTCATTTCTGCATATCTATTGAATTTGTAACTCTTAAAAGTAACTTTAGTTGGTTTTATTCAAATTAATTGAAGTAGATTGTGAGCTAATCTGAGAGAATACATATGATATCATATACATTTTTTAAAAAAATTCAGATAGAAGATAATTGCAACCAGTTTGTTTGAATGGACTCGCTTATAAGTGTATTTTAGTTTAAAAACTAAGATGCTTATTCAAATCAATTTGCAATTTAAATATGAAATTAAAACTTTTGTATTTTAGTGTTGCGAGCTAATTGTTTTTATGAAAAATTAATCATACGAAATATGCATGGTTTGAGAAACAATATATTTTAATTATACAATAAAGAAATTACAGAAGAACCAGAAGAAGTAAGCAATATCAATAACAATATGCTTTTTGCGCGGAACGCACCAGCAACCAGTTATTGCATTGACAATTAGTTGATTATAGACAATATTGTCTATAATCAACTAACCAATTAAGATACAATCAAACAATAAAAATCATGCTTCAATAAAAATTATAACACATTAAGATTAAACAAATAAAATTAATTATTTTAATTTTTTAATACCTCTTGTTAAATTATTTCACTTGTCTGAGAAACAAAGTACACATGACTGCATATTTATCCTTAAATTTTTTTTTGTTTGATAAGAAAATTAAAAGGTACCTTTATTAAATAAAGTGGATATTTCCTTAATATTTAGAGAAAACCATTGTGGCTGTACAGATTCTGTACTTAACTGAAATTGTACTTTCCAGAACGAATATTTCAGCGACATTCCAAAAACTGAAAATTATTATTGCCCTTTTAAACATAATTTTCAAGAATAGCCAAAAATATTTTTAACCGATTGCCTTACACAATATAAATGCCAACAAATTTTAAAAATGAAACTTTTTTTTAAAAAAAGTGTTATGTTTTCTCAAACCGAACTCTTTCCTTTCCAAAAAGAAACTCATCCTCAAAACGATTACGATGTATAAGAAAAGAAAGAGCAAAAGATTAATCGTTCACTTTTTTTATCGTCTGCTATATTTTTTTTTCCTTCAACCTCTCTACTCTCCGACTAACGGGCCGAGGGATAAACACATATATAAAAAATAATCTATTTAAAAAAATAATCCAGACAGCAAAGCCGGAAAGAAAGGAACGAAGAGAAAAAGTATTTCGGATGAGGGAGAAGGGATGGAAAAAAATCAAAGGGGGTCTACGTCGAAGAAAGATTTTTTTTTCTTCCTCTCTCTTTCCCGTTCTAATATGGGCGCGTACCTTTATAAAAGATAGATCGTAGTTTAAGCGATTTGCAAATATCTATGGCGCTTCACGACCGGTGAAGTAGAAAAGTGTCGACCTAGCTTTTTCTGATAAATTGACGGAAGACTACCAGCTCATCTGGTCGATTTCGAAGAATCTGGGAGCGATTTTTTTCAACTCTAACCCCTTCGCTCTCCCCCTCCCACACGAGCCTCCGATCGCCTCGGGACATAGCGCCACCTATCTGTCTAAAGCGGAATTAGGGCAATGGTGGTGTACCGAAGATTGTGTGACAAGTATTGTTCGGTGGTAGGAAATGCAAAGTTTGAATATCGGGAGAAAAAGAGAAAAAAGCTTTTGTAATTAATTTAGAATGAAAATTAAACTTTGGGTTTTAATTTGGATGAAAATCCATTAGGCTCATTCCGTTGAAAATTGAATTTGTTTTAAAGTTTTGGAAGTGAGTGAACGGCAAAAAAAAGAAATCCTATTGTCTTGAACCATCTTTATACCATATAGTTACTTGCATTAGAATATTTGATTCAAAATAAGTGTTACAATATTTACTTAAAAACTGTTAATAATTTGTTGGCAAGAAAAATAAATTAGTTTTAGCAAACAAGAATTAAAATTATATCAATGGCATAGCAAAATTTAAAAAAAAAAAAAACAGCAACTTTTGAAACGGTAATTCAAAGGGAAGTGAAAAAAGAAAGGTTTTTCAGGGGTAGGAAAATACATCAATCATTGATGTTTCATGGTTATTAGTTATCATTCGAAAAGTGTTTTAATAAAAATAAATAATAATTTAACTTTCTAATTATCAGAAACTGCTGCTGACATTGAATTTAACTTGTTTTTAAGATAAATGCGCTCACCTATTTATTTGCTGCAATTCATCATTTTTCGCTGGAAACTGAACGTCTACGAAGCGTTTCGTAAGTTCATCCATTAAAGAAATTATATGTTTTTAACTACGAAATGCTATCAGTTTGATAAGAACGTAGCTGGAAATTTAAAAATGAATATCATTAGGGAAAATCTCGTATAACAACAATATTACATGTATACAAAAATCATCGTTATGTTGCATTTTGAAATTAAAATTTAAATTTAAAACCTTACGACTCAGATAGTTTTGCTAGAGTTGCATACTGTTTAAATTCGTTATTTGAAATATTTCTATCAATTTCTTGGCAAAAATAAGAAGATAAGTAATATTTTGGAAATTCGGAATAGGAAGGATAGATTGAATAAAGTGAAGTACCACGATACCATAACGTGCCAAGTTTATATAAAGGCGGCTAAGCTAAACTACTGTCGCTCTTCAAAGTGTTAAACGATCATGAATTCCATTGTCATATTACAAGAACTCGAAACGGAAGAAAAAAATTAAACACGTTGAAGAACGATCTGCATGAAGTGAAATTTATTTAAGAGTGTCAACAATCAATCGCATTTTAACTTGATAAGCAATCATACTTCCACCTTGTGAAAAAGTCATAAATGAAATTCGGAGAATAGAATTATAAATCACATTCAGTTACTTAACGCATTTTCTCAATATAGTTTTGATCCTTCACCGAATTATTTTTGCCATAACCAAATTTGGCGATTATTATTCATATCCTGAACGTTCATGGTGAAATGTTATTATATTTCGCATCATAAGAAAAGAGTGAATTATTCGCAGGTACTTTACAATAGGAATCAAACTCAACCTTGCATAAATTTCGTGGATAGGTGCTCTGATGTATGCGCTGGTTCAGTATCATCTGACATTTAAAGACGCTGCAAAATACTATGCTCATCAATCTATAGTTATTATTTTCATATATAGTTATAATTATAAGAAACGGCTTAAATTCCCAAGTTATCCAAGGCTTAAAAAAGCTCTAGTTAAGCCGCAACATACTGTATTCAAGCTTTCTCATTCTGATAATTTCTGTGTTAATTTTGAGTGAATCAAAAATACTATGCTCATCAATCTATAGTTATTATTTTAATATATAGTTATAATTATTAGAAACGGCTTAAATTCCCAATTTATCCAAGGCTTAAAAAAGCTCTAGTTAAGCCGCAACATACTGTATTCAAGCTTTCTCATTCTGATAATTTCTGTGTTAATTTTGAGTGAATCAAAAATACTATGCTCATCAATCTATAGTTATTATTTTAATATATAGTTATAATTATAAGAAACGGCTTAAATTCCTAAGTTATCCAAGGCTTAAAAAAGCTCTAGTTAAGCCGCAACATACTGTATTCAAGCTTTCTCATTCTGATAATTTCTGTGTTAATTTTGGGTGAATTAAAAATACTATGCTCATCAATATATAGTTATTATTTTAATATATAGTTATAATTATAAGAAACGGCTTA
>BGPR01000228.1:263948-281319 GCA_013235015.1 Araneus ventricosus
TCAAGCTTTCTCATTCTGATAATTTCTGTGTTAATTTTGAGTGAATCGTTATGAATTTGTTAGTATTTATTCAGAGTTCTTTTTCCATTCAATTTAATCACTACGGAAGAACCCTTCACTACTCGGAAATTTATCGAATGCGTATTCCTTTACGGAACAGACGGATGTAAGAAGTGGGGCTCCGGCGGCGCATTCCTTCTTGCCAAGCGTCCCACCCTCTTTTCTACGAATCGGGGGAGCGTGCGCTCGAGTTTCTCGTATTCTCCAATGACAGATGCGGAGCGGTCCGCCTACGATTTGGCGCAATGGTACGCCCAATCGCATTCCCACAGTCGAAATGGAAACGGCATGGCTCCCAGTGCGCAAGCGTACCGCAATTGAGTCTGGGCGTGGGCCGCGGCTGCGTGTGTACTTTGCCCGAAATTTCAGGGAGGGGCTTTGCTTGCGCTGTCATTAAGAATCGTAGACGAGAACCGAGAATTTGAGGGGCTCTTCTTCAACACTCTCCGCACCTCCTATTCTCGCTCACGAAAAGAATGCACGAACGTTAAGATTGCTCGAAAGATAAAAGTAGAGAAGTAAGTCACGTATAGTGCCTTATTAATAACGCTTTGGTGGGGGTGCTTTACAAAACATACCAGCAAGGGTGTTGTCTACACTGTTGGCTAGGTAAGATTTGTAGCCTTTACCTTGGATCGTTTTACACAATGGACATTTTTTTCTCTTTTTTCCCATGAGTGTAAAAATTAGGACAGTAGGGAGAGAGGGGAGAAAAAAAAAACGAGTTTGAAACAGGGTTTCGCAAATAACGCTTCAGAGATAAAAATGCATAGCAACGAAGGTTGGAAAATTATAAATGATCAAGGTTACTTTTTTTTAGATCGTTGGTTAAATAAATGTCTGTTTGAGTTGACGAAAAGATACCTGATAATGCGTGCGAGTAATTATCATACTACGAATCTGAGTTTTACTACGCATTTGTTGAACATCTATCTCCATTACACCTGTGGGATCGAAATTATTGTTAATTACTGTAATAATTTGTATTCATTCATGCGAAGTTTCAAAAAGTCCCGTCTGTGAAATTTTTCGAGCTGAAAGTACAGCTAGCACTTTTTTCCGCGCAAAGTGAAAAATAGTAATATTCAATAAAATTCAACTGCTGATTTGGAAGGAGTATTCTTAGAGAGTAACAGGCTTTCTTATAAATTCTGATTCTTCTTTCTCTAGTTTCCTTATTATAACTTTCTCTGGTTTCATCAATTCCACATGCCAAATGAAAGGACCAGGCTCAACACGAACGTTTTTTTCCTTCTATCAAAATATTTACTGCTGTTTCTGTTGAGCCGTTAGTTTCACCAGGAATGATACTGCGTTAACAAAATACTGCGTCGTAGTCATCTGTTTTCTCACCGTATAAAATAATCTCACATTATTTGCAATAGACTAAAATACTCTAAATCACTTTTTATTAAAGATTACCAATTTTATGAGAATCGCATTTAAGCTATTTATTTTGTGATTTATATTTATTATCAGAAAAATTCCAGTGACGTTAGAGATTCTGACACTTTAAGTGATCACTTATAGTTTTTCTTAAAATGAAATAAGTTGTAGATAAATTAAGTTGCTCTGATTCAAACACATTTTCATTTTATTCCATGTAGCAAAACTTTCATAAAAATCACTAACTAGTTAACAAGCGTGTCCCAGTTCTATTTAAGATGAAAACATCATCTTATTCATCTTATTTTAAACTGTAGCGGTTACAATTCACTGTCTTCTCCTTTTTATGGTAGGTGGCGCTAGTAGAGCCATCCGGGTTTTTCCCATGATGCCTCTCTCTCTTCTTTTCTGTGTACTTGTCTTGTGTTGTTGTTCTCTGTCTTGCGTCTTGTACCTTTTAATGTACAGTGTCGTGGAACTTAGCCATCTAATAAAAATGGTTCCTGAAATTCAATTAATTCTTCAACAGCAACATTCCATAAAAATCGAATAAAATTCGATTCAATAATCGAATATCGAATTCAAATAAAATCGCTAAACCAAAATCAATTCCGTAGTCATTCTATGGCACTAGAAAGAAAATTCGTGTTTCATTCTTTAGACAACGTTCTTCCTTAAATTTACAAATTTATTTAAGGGTGGATTTTTACACTGAAACACTGCTAACTTATTATGAAAAAGAAAATAGAGTAATAAGAGCTAGTAGGCAGGTGAGATAAAAGAACAACGTATAAAGACCCTAATTTAATCTACTGATCTTAATGAGTTACTTAACTGCTTAATCTATATCACTATAAAAGCTGACGAGGCCTTGTAAGCATACAAAGTTACTGTAGTGAATCAAGCGATTCACTTTTGTTCTTTTTACGACCTTTGGTTGTTTGCAGGGCAGAAGAAGAACCAAAAAAGAACACCCGGATCACTACTTTTGAATACAACTACCGATCCGGGCCAATCCCAGAAATTTCGAATTTGGAGTGCCGATACATAACGTGTCCGTTCCCTGGTCGCCTCCTACTTACAGCCGGATGGAATTACTAGCAAACGATAAGATGGGGGTGCGCCAGGCAATTACTCGCTCGGCAATTGCAGTTAAAGCAAACTGTAAAAAAGGCACGGAATGGGAGAGAAAAGCACAGTAATAACAATAAAGCAAAACAACCAACAAAGAATAAAAAAAACCAAACGATTATTACTTACTTCTTGTCCTCTGTTCGTCCAAGAGCTGTTTCTCGATACCTTCTCGGACCTCCCTCTCTCGTAGAAGTTCCATTTTGAGTTCGGCTGGAGGAGAAAAAAATGAAAACGATTTTCATGAATAAAGTGGGGAGTGGGAATAATTTTTGCTGCTGCTGTAATTTCAAGTACAATTTCGTAAGAGGCGTTCATTACGCATATAAGAATGAATGCTGTTCCGTTGGATGGGTACGCCTAGTTATTAATATGTGGGGTTTGTGTGATCTTAAATTGCGCTTTAAGGAGTATAAGCACTTTATTATTGCACAGCCCATGTTGTGCTTAAAGGAAAAATTACGATGGAAATAAATGCGAGTGATTGAACGCTCCCAAGGTAAATAACGTTGGAAGTGGTCAGAGGCAGACGGGATGGTCGAGAAAAGGTGTTAAATAAATTAAGGCCGAAACCTCATTTCGTAGATTTTGAAACTGAAAGCTTAATGCAGATTAATGGTTCTGTACCAGAATGCACTCAATATTTTAATATGTAATGACAATAAACAGTATTTCTTGAAGTCATGAAGTTTTTTTAAACATATCTTAATTTTGTTGGAGGAAAAAATCTCTAACAGCTAACAAGATATCTCCTCAGGAGTTTGGGAAAAATAGCTTTGACATATAAAAAAAATTACAATACTTTAAACATTTATATAATCCTACACCAAATATTTATGTTTATATCATGGAAGAGTTTCTTTAAAATACTTCTCCTCAGTCTAAAAGCTGGGTTTTCGTTTAGCTTAGCTAAATCAACGTCTGGTTGTGAACACGAGAACTAAATTAAGCCTCGAAATTAGTGCCGACACTTGTGTCTAACTTTCTTTAACAACTTTTACATCACATCAGTTTGAGGACCTTTGTACCACGACGACTGATTTAACTTGCAAAAGGCCTGCACATTCAATTCACAAATTCAGTGGAATTGGGTCTCGAACCTATGGTACTTCGATCACGAAGTCGATTCCTTATTTTTTAAATCAAATATGCTTGCATATTAACTTCGAGTTTAAAATGCCTTTTCCCTATTGTTATTAATACATTTTGATACGGTTTTTGAATTAAAAAAGGGGAGAAATTCCTTTCAAAACCAATTATTGTTATATGAAATATCAGAAATGTTTTATACACATCACTGCACAAATGAATATTTATTTATTTCCTTTTGCAAATTAAATTTTGAATTTAACCAAAACTCTCCAAAGTAGTAAGAAAATTTTACACAAGTTATATTTTTTTAATGGTACAGAATGCAAATTACAGCGTAAGTAAATTAAACGGAAGTAATGTATGGATAAAATGAAGATTATTTTTCAGGATTTATATCAGGGCAGAAGAAACATCTGAATTCTAGAATTAAGCAGGAATTCTTCTTACTCGAGTGAGAAATTGTTTAAAATTGCCCTGGAATAAAACTTCAAATTGAATTTTCTTATCGTCCCTTAAACACATTTCATACAATTTATACACATTCCCTGAATGAATCATGCATTACGGGTACTCAGAACCGAAATTTCGGGTTTGATAGCCCTAATAACGTAACGACGCGATTACCAGCATCGAAATCTATCAGAACAGATGCGTGGTCGATCATTTTTATTCTTATCTGTGCTTTTTCTGAGGAATCATTTGCAGCAGTGCTATTTGCTTCCCCTCCCTACAGGAAACACTCCTTTTATGCTTTCTAGAAAAAGATGGCTCACTTAATGAGTTTCTTTTTTCATGTGATTACAAGTGGCGTAGCTTGATTCTCTGTCTCGTTCCGCCCATAGCAATCAGCCTCTTCTATAGCTGTCATATCAAATATCTATCATATTCATCTTTATCTGAAACTCATATGATGATTCGTTCCGAAGAATGTATAAAGGAGCAACGGTAAAAATTGTGTGCGGATAAATTTGAGACAAATAGGATGGGAGTGGCTTTTGCCATTGAATAAAAGAGATATTGATTTACCTATACGTATACTGAACTGTGTTTGAGTAGGTGACATTGAAGGGTTTGGGGATTTTAGATAGGGCGCCGAGGTGAAATTCGATTGCATTTTCGTTTGAATGAATATTGTAATACGATTGGTCATGTCATTTTTTGAAGAGAAGTAAAAATTACTAAAAGTCTTTTATTGTAGTCCTTACATGATGTTTAAAACTAAAAAATAATTGATTACACTTTTTTTAGTACAGATTTAGAAGATTCCAGTCCACAACTATTTTGAAATTTTGTGCGCGAAGTTACTGCTGAACATCATAATGTCGAAAAAAAGCCTAAAATTAGCGGGAGGACTTTTTATAACTTCGGAATGGGGAATAACCCTTATTTAAAAATTTAATATATTAAAAATTGCTGATTCGGTATTTTGAAGAGGTTCGCAAAGCTTATCGGGAAAAACAAACCAATTATTGTAATAATATTTTGAATAGCGCTGATAAAAAATATTTATTACATATATATCTGGTTAATTTATAAAATTATGTTCCTTTGATGTTGAGTTTGTATTTAGAGATAGAGAGAGAGAGCCGATGTAAAAGTTGCAGTTGAAAAATTCAGGAAAATGAACTCATTAAAACTTAAAGTGAAATTAACTTAAAAAATTTAGTTGTTCTATTAAAATGAAACAAAATTATCCTATGATCAGCTTCTAGCTAAAAATTTTCCAAAACGAGAAAAATGAAATAAATTATTTATCTTTCGACAAGTTGTAATAACTAAATGCAGCTGAAATCCGTATAAAAATAAAAATGTCAGAAATAACAAAAATATTAATACAATCCCGGAATTTCATGGATGCATACCAAGCAGTTTCCCGACGAAGTACCGAATTTCGAATTTAATGTTGATAAAATACAGGAATTGATATTTAAAAAAACCGCATATAAAACAGAAAATTCTGATTGCTCTTCAGTGTTTAAATAATTCAACCAATAACGAAACGCAGTTTATTTAAAGCACCTTATCCTCTTCGGCATATTACGATTTTTAATAATATCGAAAACTTGTCTCCCAGTAAAATAGCTCAGAATATGGCATCGAAAACGTATGAATACGGAAGTGAAAAGTGCCCCATACATCATGATTCAAATCTTGAGAATATATACCTCACTCCCCCTGACTCCCCCGTCCACTGCGAATGACCGATGTAAATGGCCAGATTGCTTGTGTGTGGATAACAGGTGACAAAATGCGGGGACTACCCCTTAGTGGGGAAGGCTCCCCCACTATGATTAATGGCTATTGCTCCTTTATTGTGGGTTTTCCTCCACTGATTCTGAATTCATTCGTTTTCTCCGGAAGATGAAAAATAAATTCTTGCCGAAAATTTTTGGACCGAAAGGTGGAAATGAGAAAGTTTTGGCAGTACTTTTTGAGTTTTAGTGAGCGACTGTAGTTATTTTAAAAGGAAAAAAAAATGTTTTTGTATCCAGCCTAATAAATTTTAACGGTTTCAGTTGTTTTGTTCAGTACATAATTTCAATAATGGATGTTAATTTTAAAACAAATTTTTTCATCTCTTTATAATATTCCTGTTATAACTGCTAAATTTATACATAGATTGGACGTAGTTTGTTTGCACTCGCTGTCTGCCTTTCGTCTAATTTACAAAATCTCGTAATTAGAATAATCCAATTTACAACTTAAATACTTTAAAATGATTTCATGTTTATGAAATATGAAGAAATGTGTTTACGCAAGAGCTCCTCTTTTAATTTAAATTATACTTTCATAAATGTTCGGTGTGCTATAAGTGTAATGAACACTATGAAAGTTTAAATTCTAAAAATTTAATCCATTAAATTTAATTCAATTAATCAGCTGTCAGACATGAAGTGACTTTCGAAAGTAAGGTTCGAAAATATTCCTTATGATTTCAATTTCTTGAAATGATTACCTTCTAAAGAATATGGACTGTGTCAGACGAGACAGCTATATTCTAGTGCCATTCCATCGAGCTTCCTATATAAAAGCATATTCTCTCCTTATATAAATCATCATTTCCTTAAAAGCAAATGCACTAGCAATTCTATAAAAGCCATTCTTTTGCTCCGAGCAAAAAGTGCTGCTCTAGATTGAAGCAACTGAACCAGAGATGGTGCGCCAGGCCACATCTCTACAGGCACGGCAATCCATCAAATCCAGAGCTAATCCTCGCTTCCAAACTCAAAATATTAGCATAAAATTATGTAATGGGAATGCCCGTTGTGGAAGCCAAGAGACATATCTCGCTATCATCCACAGTTCATGGAAAAATTACGCGCCCCCTCAGGGGAGAGAAAGACAGGGGAGAAGTGCGGAATAAAAATTATAAAACTGACACTGATCGTCCTACCTTAGGATGTCTCCCCGCCCCCCTTAAATCTGTCGGAGCGATATCGATTAAAGGCTGGCTTCTAAATGATGAATTGAGCCTAACTAGCCACCTAGACCCTTGCGTCGTCCGTTAAAGCGGCCAGATCCTGTGGCCAAGTCCGCGACAACTAGACAACTGCGACTAGTCGTCAACTTCATCGACGTGTCAGACAATAGGACAGCTTTTGGTCAGATGCGATCGCCTTCAAAAGATGGGATTATGTCCTCACCATGGAATTATACAGGAGTTTCAGGCGATAGTTTGTTTGTAGACAGAAAATAGAGGGGGTGGTCGCCAGGGTGGCGATGGAAAATTATTGGAGATCAATTCCCCTGAGTTGTCAAGAAGGGAACAACAGCAAGTGATCGGTTGGACCTGTTAAGAACATATGCTGGATTTCCGCATTCTTAATGCTCATAATCGTAAAAGAAACACGTTTTTCAGCCGTCGTTATTGCTTCAGAGTAACTACATTATTTCTTACCTTATGATTATCTTTAGATAACTGGTCACGGGAGTTTGAAAATTTTGATATTCATTTATCTGCTTTTGAAGGATAATAAGGTTATGGTATTCCAGCACGAAAGCTGAAAATAAAGCAATGAGAAGGTTTTCGAATACTTCTGTAAAAGATAACATTTCTCTTTCCATATAAAGTACTCAGAATTTAGTGCTAGGATGCGTGATTTTTATGCAATATGTTGAATACAATAAAACAAAAGCAATTTAAAATTATTATAAAATATTATTAAAAAGATAGTTCTGTTAAATTTTATTACCATCGGTTTAAATAGACTAAAAGGTGCTTTCCTGACAATTACGTTATATTCATCAAGATAATACATTGTTTAATTTAATTTTTTATTATTTAATCTTGTTTGATAATAGCTTTTTTCATAAATATTTCAGTACAAAAACTCTTTCTGATTTTTTTTAGTAGAAAAAAAATTGTGGGAGGTGAGGAGGCAAAAGCTTTCAGCACGATATAAAGACATTCAAATGATCAATTTTACAGAAAGAGAAAGTTAAAAATTTAAAATCGCAGAAACATAAACTACACAAAGGAAGGAAACATAAGTCTATTAGAACTGATACTCAAGATTGCAATTTTATTTATTGTTTAAAAATAGTTTTATTTATATTTCACTGAACAGAAGTTCAAAACATGCAATCATTCTGTGCAAAATTGTTATAGTTTTCGTTCTTTTCTCAAATGTCAAAAAAGGTTTCATAAATTGCATTCCAAATAAAGGCTTTAAAAATACCAATTTAATATTTAAAAAGACTATCCCGATAACAGCCTAGTCTGAAACTTTTTATTCTTTCCAGAAATGGAGTTTACTAAATAACCTTCGAAATAAGCACTCACAAATGCCAATTTAATACCAAAAAGACTGCATCGAAAATAGCTTCAGTCTGTATCCTCTTACCCTTTTCAATTTCCATAACTCTTTACTCTCATACCCTTTCCAAGTCTGAAGGGTAAAGAGATCTGTTACCCTACTAATGAGGATCCGACGAGTCGTCGCAATCAAAACGAAATTTATAACATCAAAGACGAAGATGAACCAGGACGAGTTACTTTTTCCGAATCCAATCGGAGAGGAAAAACGATAGAAAAAGTAGAGCTGGCTCCGATAAGACATATTGAAACGAAGAAGATTTAGTGGAAAAACCTCTCTTCTAAGAATATTCAAGAGAGAGGAAAACTTATCGAGTTGGAGCCACCCTTTGGAGAGGGGGGTGCTCCTGAGCAAGGAGTGGGGAGGGCAGGCAGAAAGCGGCGATCTCCTTTTAAGCACCATTAAAACGGCTTCTGGAGAGAATAAAAAGGCGATCGGTACGGAGAGTTTTGTTTGGAAAAGTCGAGTCGACTCCTTATCAGTGGAGTCTGGGCCCTTCTCACTCGGCACCACGTGCAAAAGGATCTGTTTATCATGATTGTGTAAGCACTAAAAGAATATTTATGCTGTTATGGAAAGATGCGCGCTCATAAGCGCCGTCTTAGGAAATAATCCCTAGCGGATTTTTTCGGATCCTGTGATTTCACTGCTTTTTATTTCGTTTGTTTTATTTTATTCCGCCCCTTTTTTTTATGTTTCCCTGTTCTTGGTTTAAAGAGGGAATGAGGATAAATTGCCGTTTGGAGTATTCATCTTGCAATTCGTCTTAATGTATCCTAATTTACAGAAAGCTGTTTTCTCGAAAAAGAAAGAAGTAATGATTAAAGAATTGAAATGAATTATATGTTTAAAATTTTAAGAAGATTACGCTTCAAAATCCTTCAATATGCGTAATATAATTTGTATGTAATATCCCGTCCAGCTTTTCATATTCTATAAGGGAATTGCAATGAATTTTAATTTATTTTCTTTTCACTGACAAATAAGTCGACGATATAAAAGTATACGAAACGGAGATTGTCCTATTGAAAAGAAGTTAAGCTCATTTTCACTATATTCTCAGAGTATTAAAATTTTCATGAATTCTCAAAAATTACATCCATTTTAAGGTTTATATGATGAATGTCTAAGAACTGATGAGCTTATCAGGCACACCTATAGTCGATTTATATTCCGTCTTAACTTTAAAAAGCATAAAAAATAAGTCTCTCGTCTTTTTTAGACAAATATTATAATTAAGTTTTCTCCAGAATAATTAGCCTGAACTATTAACAGCTAATTTCTAAAGTTCGTACTTTAAATTACGTACACATGCAATACAATTTCTAAGCTGCAGATCTCAAAAAGTCCCTTAAATAATATAGTGCATTAATGGATTTTAAAATTCCGAAATCTTAAAAATTAAATAATGTGTTTGAAATATCATAAAATGAAGAAATATACTCTGCAAATTTGAAAACGATGTCCTTACTTTAAATAATGATGACATTTTTATATTGAATACTTGTATTAAAAAATGCGTTTCAAAGATTTTACCAGAACTCTTCGCTACAATTTTTTTAGTATTTCAGACAATTTCAAAGCTTAGGAAATACATTTTACATCACTAATTGCTTTCAGTGTCTAACATTTCCTCTGTTGCATCATAAACTTCATCGTTTCTTGATTGCCTAATTTAAAATTAATAATAAAAACCGAAACCAAATGCTATTAAATCTTCGAGGGTAAAATGTTAAGTTATTTACTGCTCAGTACCCAAGTGGGAAGCAGAGATGTTTTTGAAGCATTAAAAAATAAATGTTTGAAAGTTTGGTAATTTTTATGAAGCAAACTGGAAGAAAATACAAAATTTGAGCTTAATGAAAGTGAAAATTTGATTTTAAATTACAGAAAAATAACGTACTTCACTTACTAATTACCTATATTCACAGCAGAATTCTATAAAATTTTCAAGCAAAATCTTCCCTTAGTCGCCAATAGAAATACAAATGAAGAAAACACGACTCAACTACAACTAAAGATTTACAAAAAAAAAAAAGCGCGCAGAATGAACCCGAAATAAACTCTATCACCTCCCGAAAACCTCCCATCTGCTTCTGCGGAGGAAGGCAAGACAGTGAGGTAAAAATAAAACCGCTAAGTGTCCTCTAAATAAAGTGGGCAATTTTTTAAACCCCATGCCTTCAGATATCACTTTGGAAATAAAACGGAAAAAAAGCTTAAAAAGGGACAATATTGAAAAAATAAAGCCAGCCACCCTTGGTAGATATATACTGTTCCTTCTGGAGTAGAGGGACGTTCAGGAACAGGAGCAGCAAGAGGAGGGTGGAAGAGCGAGCCCAGTTCCACATGAGTGCTCGCATCCTTCCACCGACAAAGGGGCGATAAATGCCCAAAGGGAAAAAGAAACTGCAGCTTCTTGGTTTCTTTGCCCCTGAAGGGGAGGGGGCTCACCGTCGCCACTCCGCCCCCCTAAAAATGCCGTCCAGAGAAAAGCCCTGGTGTTTACGAATCCTCGCGACATGGTGATTAGACGTCTTATCAGTTTCTTTCAGGTTTCGCTTGTTAATGATTTACCGAGCGTGCTTCTGCAAGAAGAACTCCCCCACCCTTTAGCCTCCTTTTACTCCTTTGTTCACCTAAGACCATTATATCTCGGTACGGGAACCATAATGGTCAGATAACATTGGCGCACGCAGAGCCCTCTAACTGCCTGCATAAAATGGGGTACCCTTTTGCCTCTTGCAGTTTCATGTCTCCTCGTAAAACCGAAAAGATCTCGTAATTTAATCATCTGAAAACCGCTTTTCTCCGGGATATGTATAAGGAAGGGGTTGGCTTGGGGGAAGGGGGACCGAGGGTGGTTCTGGAACCAAGTGGGATGAGTCGTTCTCGCGTTGGAGTTGTCTGGTAGAAGACTCGGATGGGCTTTTACTAGCTCTTTTTTCTCGCGCTGTCTTACCAACAAAGATTAATCATTTCGTTCTCATTGATATTCAAGGAGTATTAATCACGTGTGATTGATAGTCGGTATGAGAAAAGTTAATGAATTCCGATGATAATCGGGTTTTAAATTTGGATTTGGCACAAAGATTTCGCATCAAATTTGTTTTTGTTTTTTTGTGTTAACCAATTAGGTTTGGCACTCCTTCGAAATAAAAACGCGTTCAATATTTTTTTTTGTCTCTCCTTTTCTATAGTTTTTAATTTATTACATGTTTTTTCGAATATCTTGTAAGTTACGTACGTTATACCTAAAGAATCTGGAATGATGACCAATAATTTATGATGAAGGTAAAGGAACACGAAATATTTCAAAGACCAATTTGAAAAAATTATTTCTTAAATAATTTTAAAAGTAGTATTTCTATATGTGAAAAAGGAATTCGAATTAATTGAAAGATAATGAATTTGTAGATAATAAATAAGTTTTCTTATTTTCAAGTTCACTCCAATACAAATATAATACACTATCGCAAAAAGCATTTTTGTTTTTAAAAAACAAATTATAATACAGTGCAAAATTCGCTTTCTTATTTAAAAAGAGAGCTTAGTGCCTAAAAAGTTACACTTGTAAATTACATCTAGTGTTTAGAAGATCTTACATTTTACTACACCAGTGAAGAATTTAATTTTCCAAGTCTTAATAAGTTTTAATGTTATTAAATATTTCATGTGATGTTTTCAGTCAAGTAGACGCCTTAACCAATATGTAACCCATAATTATAAAACTATGAAAAACATTAATTGAAAATGCTAGCATTATTTAAAATAATAATAAATAATAATAATAAATAATCTGTTCAAGAAATTGTCTTTTAAAACGTATTTTAAAAAATGATACTACTACTACTACTACTACAAATCAATTTTTTTTTTTTTTTTTAAATTAAAACCTAACTATCATATCATTCAAAATGCACATAAAACGACAAGCAAAACTGAACTTTCTGAACAAAAATTGCTTACGAAATTGCGTAATATTTACGAAACCAATAAAAAAAAATACTATTTTTCCAAACTTTTAAAGAATGTAATAAAAAAAAAGTTATAATTTCAAAATATTCAAACAAAGAGAAGCGTATTAAATCAAACTACTTATACCTTGAGAGGCAGAAAAAGAGCACGAAAATTATGAATGAAAAAGACAAGTTACCTTTACAGAGAAGAACAAAGTTATCGGCATTAAAACCATTCCGCCGCTTTTAAACCCCAAGTTAATAAAACACAACCCTCACTTACACCACTATCACTCCGCACGGCATCTGTGCGCAAGCTACAAACTGTCCATTCTTAATTAAGCAGTTCGCGCATTGTACCTTCTACTTTATCTATATGGTGGGAGGCATATTTCAGCACTGACGTTTTTATTAGATTTCTCCACCGAAAGCCTATACCGGTGTGCAGAACCATGAAATGGAGGAACCAATGCTGTTGGGCTTTGCTCTCTCCTCCATTGTATCGGGCATACTCAGTCGTAACTAGCACCTGGTTGTCATATTTTCTTACCTTTCGGAGGGGAGGGAGATTCTTCTGCTAATTTCACTCCACCCCCCTTTATTTAAGTTCTCTTTTCTCCAACGCAATCTACGAATTCGATTTCAAGAGAAGTCATTTTATATATATGGAAAGAGTAGTGGTAAAGAGATGGTTCTGCTCTAAGTACCTTAGCCTGGAGCCACGTTGAAGAGGGGAAGGGGAGTGCTCCAAATTTATAAAGAAGGGGCTTGGTATTTATGAAAGCTTCATTACGCTTTTGTGGGCGAAAGATTTTTCTAGCACCCCTCCCCCTCCCGTCTCGCTGCGTGTCTCTTTCTTTATACTCTTCGGTTCTTAATTTTGCGGCGGAGACCGGTTTATGTGGTGGCGAAAACCGTTTAAATGTGCATCAACACTCTTGGGGAGAGAAATTATTGGTGATAAATATTGAGACTTTTTTTCCTCTTTCGATTCTTCAACGGGTTTTTTCAGATCTTGTTATTCAAATATACATTTGCGATAAAGAGTTATTTCCAAGGATAAGTCGCGCTAATTATTCGCCTGTAAAAAAAGTGAAGAGAGCTCTTAAAGTTATATTGGCTATTTAGATATTTTTATGCGATTTTTTTAATAAAATTCAGTTTGGTATATTTAATTCTGCTATTTCTGTCTCCCCCCCTTCTCATTTTGTTCTCGCAGTTATGTCATCTGATGAAGGCCGCATATTTTTAAATGTGATTTTAAAAGATCTGTAAAATACGTATCGTAAAATTTGAGGAAAAATTTTAATAAACCTTTTTCCAATTATCAGAACAGCTTAAATTACGTTACCAGGAGAAATATTATTATTTGATAAAAATTAATTGATTATTGCATTTAAGCTGTTACGATTATTGACTAAAACTAATAGTAATTTTGTATCTTTTTAAATCAGTTGAATTTTTATTGTTTTCTCTTTGAGGGATATATTAAAAATCTTTTTCAGTATCCACTTTCTAAGCTTCATTTCTTACAGTTCTTTAAACTGGTTTTGTATAAAGCATCAAACTTAAACGAATGTATCGTCAATTGAAAATATAAACGGTATATTTAAAACTGAATTTATGCTCAAAAGAAAAACTACTTATGAATTGAATTTTTTTTATAATCGCATTTCTTTCTTTAATTTTTTTTCTAATCCCATCCAACTCGGTTAAGAACAAAAGCTGAATTACGGTTTCTAATTACAAACTTGCGGAAATCAAGGGATTACCTTTTTCTAAGCTGATCTGCCGCTCCTGTTGCCTGGCGTTGTCGGCGGCAACTTTCAGAAGGCCCTGTATGTTTCTGAGAAGGGTTTCCATGGAGGAGGCCGTCTGTCCTGGTATGGGACAAACATCGCCTCCCATGGCTGGATAAGCTAACGGATGCTGACTTGACGTTAACCTGTCCGTATTGGCGGTACTACTAACATCAGGATTGTCACTAAGGTCTGAAACAAACAAAGAAAAATCGCATGACTCCCCTCACTTACTTATTATATGGAGGGTTTAGAGTTAAGGTAGAAAAGGTCCATGCGATTGATTTCTGAGAAAACAGATCTCAGAGTTGATTTAGTTGCGTTCAAAATAAAAGTGGACTTCTAAATGTTTTCGCTGTTTGGTGGATGCATTGAACTATGGACTTGAATCTCAGTTACGCAGAAAATATAACATTTCTTCAGTACCATGGCAGTGTTAATCCAAAATGGGCAAACATGGACTTAGTGCACTTTAACTCTGAACCCTCTATATTTAAAAGTATTATAAGAGACTTTGCCGAGACAGATACCTACAAATACACAGAAAATCATTAATATTAATTAAAATCCATGTAAAACGCAAAATAAAATACATTTAAGGGGGCTTATTAAAATAAATTAATATGTAGCGTGAATGAACAAAACAATTCACGATGAAATACTGGCACACGAACAATCAAGTGCCTTTTAAAGAATATATTCAAGTGCCTTTTAAAGAATATATTCATGTGCCTTTTTAAGAATATACCCATTATCAAACAATCAATTTCAAGCTGTCTTAATCTAAGTCATCTGGTTGGAGAGTGAGGCCGACTCTCATGTGTAGTCCTCAATTCGAGACATAGTTCTCAGTTTTTTCCCCCAATTGGAGACAAAGCAGCTTTATAGCAAGCATACGTCTCAAACAAACCTTTCTACTAAACCTAAACCTCAACTAAGTCATCTTTATAATAGACTATGCATTAGAAAATACTAAATTAAATGCTAATAGATATAGATCTTAAGCAAAACGTAGCATCACAGATTTCAATGTAAGCATATGGACATCAAGAGACGAATAAATCCACCAAGTAGGTAACGGATGTAATGAAACATTAGTTACCTTGTTCCCTGTCATCATCATCGTCGTCTTCACTGTCGTTGTCATCGTCATCTGCACCATCGTTGTAGGCGTTTTCACTGCCACTGTTCTCTCCTCCGGCACCTCCTCCGCCTCCACCTCCACCTCCGGGTCCGTTGGTGGTGGGATTGTTGTTATTGTTGCTGTTGTTACTGCTGTTGGAGGGCCGGCTCGAGTGCTGGCTCAGGTTGAGGACGGGACTGTGGCCGTTAGCCTGGGCCCCTGCAAGAAGCCAGAAGTAGCCTAAATCCACAAAAAGGAGGGGAAGAAAAGAATAAAAACCAAGATTACTTCTCTGCTGACCCTAAGGACTGCCGATACTAATGTAGAGAGGCTTGACAGACAGAGACCCCGGTTCCGAAATCGATCTACATAGGTGATTAAAATTCTGGGCACTTAAAATCTTTTCCCTTTCTTGTAGCGTTAGTTTTTTTCGCTTATAGGATGCTTTCCCACCAAGAGTATGAACATTTATACAACACTTTAAGAAATATTTCACGCTGGATTCAGTATAAAAACAGCAGTAGAGGAAATACTTGTAGAACAGAAAGATCGTCTTATACCATTTAAAACTATTCATTGTTTAAGATTATAGATATTTCAGTTCTGTTTCATATACTGAATGCAGCATTGAAGTTTCTATAAAACCAACACTCAAAAACAGGAGGATTTCGAAACCTGGCTATGAAATTGGCCACTACCCTGCTGGTACTAATAAAAATTGACAAGAAAAGAGAGTGCTGTATATTATCCTCAAGGAACAGTCATAAATGCATTTCTTTTGCTTGTTATTGAAAAAATTCATTATAATATTGGGTTTCATATGATAAGTCATTATAATATTATATGAAAATTTTATTATTGCACATAACTGTGCATTTTTATTAACTAAAAATGGTATAAATCTATCATCAAACCTAACTACTGTTTGCTATATTTTGTAGATAACTGCCTTGTTTTAAACGTAAGCCCTCCTTTACAACCTGCTGCTTTCTTGAGTAATTCGGGTATGAAATATCGTTTCTAAGCAATTTTTAAGATTATGAGAAAGGTAATAATTATTTCCGTTATTTCTTCTGTAAAAGGAAAACGGTTTTTAAAATTTTCCTTGTATATATTGGCTCTTTTATTTAAAATAAGTCAGCTTATTATGCAAGCTTTTTTTAAATAAAACTCATAATTTTTTTTCAATTTGTATATTTTTTTCTTTTCCAAAATTAAATTGGTGCACCGCATTTTATCTGTGTCACATGACTCCATTCATCAAAACGAAAAAGGTTTATCATCTGTTAAGCCTCTCTGAAATTTTTTACAATAAAAGTACTCAGAAATTTAAGTGTGTATGGTTCTGATATTTTTAAATATAATATCATTTTCCTACAAAATTGATTCGAGAAATTAAATCAAAAAGGCAGAAAAAGCTCAGCAGTCAAAAGAGGTGCATAGAGAAGCAAAATAAAAGAAATCATTTTGCAAAGAAGCAAGTGAAGAGAATATTAAATAATGAAGTGATCTTCATGGTTATTTTTACAGCTGATTTTTTAAAAATGTGTTAGTTATAATTCTCTCTGTTGAAAGTATGAAGAATTATTTTTTTAAATATCTGCTTTATTTTTTCTATCAATTAAATGATTCTCATTCGATATTGGTAGCGTTTTTTAATAGGATTAGACATGCTAGATCATTACTTTCTATTTCATCTTATCCTATTTTTTGTTTAATAATAATTGGTTATACAAAATTGATCTTATATAAATTGATATACCTAAACTACACAATTGTGTTTTTAAAAAATTGTTAAAATGAGTAGATATCAGATATTGCGCGTTGTTTTCACAAATTTTATTACAACTTACGGCAGACATTATTTTCTAGGCGATATCTTTATTTTAAAATTCTACACTACATTTTCCAAATGAATTCATGTTCATTATTAAATAATATATCTTTTCTTTGGAATAATTAGAATATGAAAGGAAAGTATTGTTTACGACGATTATTTCTTTG
>BGPR01000228.1:281502-352847 GCA_013235015.1 Araneus ventricosus
GTCTCACTTGTAGCAGTTATGATTTTTTATTTGTTGTTTCCAGTATTTTTTTATTCATTTATTTCCTACTAAGTCTTATTTTACTCATGAAACTTTATCACTTTTCCTTAACCATAGGGCCAACAAACGTCAAAGATTTCTTGTTGTGGAAAACTTTTAAACAGTAACATTTTCAGGTACGATAAAGCCCGCAGAATAATGGGAACAAATTCAATTAACATTGTTTCCATCCCGAATAGATTAAATCAACCGATTTTCTCTCTCGGAGAGAAAACAACGCAACAAAAATCAAAACGATCGTTAAGCGATCTTACTTCAATAAATTACAAAGAAAATGGAAATACGGGGCCATATTTAAGCCAAACACAGGGAAGGGGTGAAACAAATGAGCAAGGCTCAGATTCCAACAGAGAGAAGACAAGTGTTTTAATTCCCCTCTTCAAGACAATTACACAAACCGGGAGCAAGAAAAAGTGAATCGGATATTCGGGAAAATCCGACTTTTAATGTGACTTCTCCCCCTACCTTTTACTTCTGCGGCTGACACTCGGCCTGAGACAAATGAGAGCAAATTAACGGCAAAGTAATGGTTACAGACAGTGCGTCCATTTATTTATGCTGGGCCCATCGCGTAATTTGCATGCGAAACTAATGAAACGGCATTAGCCGCGCCGGAGATGGTTTCTAAATGATTTCGAATTTCGTTGCAAAACCGTATGGAACCGGATTGGCGGATTTGGCGACGGCTTAAAAAGTTTCTCTAAAAGTTAAAATTCCGGTGCACAAGCGCCAATTAAAAGAGTTTAAATCTTAGGAGTCCTCTGAGACAGGACTTGAGGTATGAGACTCGTATTATTAACCCCTTCGCCTGCAATGATGCAACGAACTAGCGCATCGAATTATAGACTCTTTATTATTTAAATCTGTAATTAAAACAAAGTGGCAATTAATTGAAAGGGAAAAATCAGCTGAACATGTTGAGTACGTCAGGTGTCCGTTATACAGAGATTGAAATAACAGTAAATATCCCAAATAGAATGTTTCCGGTAATTAGGAGATGGGTAAAAGGATTAATCCAGGATTTCAGATATGGGATTCATACACTCATATAATTAACAGTATGTGTTTCTATTAAATTGTTTAATATTACTAAGATGAAAAGCTAAGAAAGTTATCTTGGTTTAAAACCTTTCATTAAATTTTTCCAAATAACTCTATATAATATTTTTATGTTTAAAACCAGTGTTTAAACATGAAAAGTAATTTTTATTAAAACTAACTTTTTTATTAAAACTAATTTTTATGTTTAAAACTAAGAGTATTAATTAAAAAATTATAGCTCAACTTTTTTTTAAGTGTTATGAGATAAAAATTACAAAGAAAAGGTGTTTGGGATAATTTAAGAATAAATTTGTTATATTATTTAATTCAGAAAAGAAAAGTTTGTTTCATACATTAAACAGGGAATTTTATTTTTATTTCCTTCTTAACTATCATTTATTAGGGGTATTAACTTTCCATTAAGGTCAGAAAAACAGTCGTCACTTTTTCTACATTACATTGTTGCTTCTATATTTTTTAATATTTAAGAAATAAATCACCATCTATTTTTAAGCTCTTTTTGCGAATTAGACACTGCAACTGTGTGATATTTCTTTTAATAAAGATTTGATTTATTTAGCTATTTTCTACAAGAAAAAAGAAATTTACGATTAATTCTGGATCATAACTTTTTTTAATAACAAGAGCTTATTTTGACTCAAACTTTAATATTGAAGCGTGAATTTATGTTGTTTTATTAGCTCAATTTTTCACCAAAAATTTTTTAACTAATTGGTTTCCCCACCCTTCATTTAAATGCATTTAGTTAATGTTAGAAAAATAATAGTTTGTCATTTTCAAGCATGTTCTCAAAGGTAATGATTTTAATTTTAAAGAAAAATCTTCGGATTACAGATATTATTTTTTCATTGCTTCTTTTAATTTCAACTGCTTCAATTTCGCATATAATATGACAAATATATAGATTTATGTTTAATGTTTTTGAAGATCTTCAGCTCTTTTTTAATATGAAAGTTGTTCCTTCATATTATTTTCTGAATTCCGCTTTGTGCAGAAAGTTGTTTGTTGTAGTTCGCAGTAATGACTTTCGAAGAGTATTATACTTCAGATAATTATCTAATTTCAACTTGCAGCTACTTCTTTAAATTGTATATTAATATTTATATATTCTAACTACAAAAACATTTATTGCCTTGTAAATTGCCGTCATCAACCTGTTTGCTGCGAAAGAAAAGCTACTAATCGCGTCGTTCATCAGCGTTTAAATCACAACTTCGATTTACACATAATAAGAATCTTCAAGCAATTTCAACTGCCAATTAAATATCAAGTACATATGAAATTATATACTTAAAAGAGTTTATCTCGAAAATACGGCAGTAAATTCCTACAGCATCGAAGTAATTAGGCATTCTTTGGCGATTGTTCTCGCCAAGCGGTAACCCTGACCCAGAAGCCAAGTCAGTGGCATGCATCCTCTCTTCTTTCAGTCGCGATGATTAATGAAATTGGGAGAAATGTAATTTTAAGCATTCTTTAAACTGGTTTTCGCTTTTAATTTATACCGTTGCAGCTGATTCTTTTCGGACTTACTGCGATTTTCAGACGCCTGATGAGGTTCCAGAGACGGATTTGTGCAATTCATTTAAACGGAGGGGGAAAAGCGAAAAGGTGGGGTGAGGCAGACCCCTTTTCCCATTTTCTTGCTTGCCTCTTCACTTCCTTAAATGAAGCTTCGATTAGAATACATTCTGGTTAGATTTTAAGGAAAAGCGCGGGAGAACTGCTTTTTTGTTTTCTTACGAATTAAGAGAGGCCCATAAATCAACTCGAGTCAGATCAATTTTCGGTAAAAATTAATTCACTTCGCAGGTTGCTCTCAGGGTAGAAAAAGGTTAATGATTATCACCGAATGACAAAGGTCTTTTCAGCTTTTGAGCTTGATGCTGCAGTGTTGTTGCTTTTTAAAAAGAAGCTCTGTTACTTTAAAGCTTGTGTTATGTTTTTAGATAAGTTATAATCTATGGTTTAGCAATTTTTTATTATTTATTTCATTTTTTAAAGCTTTCGTTTAATCTTGGTTGAACGACAGGTTTCGGAAAAGCAGAAAGATGTTAGTGTAAAGAAAAGGAAGCAGGTCGGCGAAAAAAAATAATAAATAAAAAAATAGGATAATGATAAAAGATTGTTATTCTATAAACAATACATTTTTTAATCTTCTTACTAAAAGGAATTTACTTATTTCTGATGAAATCACTTGTTTTAATTTAAAGAAGGTTAATTAATTATAAGGATATTTTCTGTTTCTTATAAAAGTCATTCTTTTAAAAAACAAATGAACAAAAAATATAAACGAAACCTTTCTTGAGAAACAAAATACTGACACATTTTGTTATTGTTGCTACTTATGTTTCCCAAAAATTTTGATGAGAAGATAATAGGGTCAATTCGTGTTCATTTGATTGAAAATAACTCACGCGAACTTAAATATTGAGTCTATTGCGCTCATGGGCATCACGTAACGAAAATAATAATTCTTCTTTTGCTGATTGAAATAATTGTTTACTTTTGTTTTTTTCGGTAATATAATTCGATTTTTAAATTACAACTTAAGATTTTTGATTGGTTTTAAGCACTATCTAATTTTTATTATCATTTTCTGTTTGCATTGGAATCATTCCTATTCGCTTGCATTAATGGAGTAAGTTTAATCTAAATTGTATTGGCATTTGTTTGAAATTTTAATATATTGAGATAATTTTGCTTAAATTATCAATCAGATCAGCGCACATATTTATTTTTCATAAATTAATAAATAGATATGTGCGCCAATGGATTGGAAAAAAATTTAATCCTGAGCGAATACAGTATTATATAAGCTTAAGAAATTTCCTTTTAAATTTCTGCTAC
The DNA here is from genome assembly GCA_013235015.1 of Araneus ventricosus. NCBI lineage: Eukaryota > Metazoa > Arthropoda > Arachnida > Araneae > Araneidae > Araneus > Araneus ventricosus. Next base: position 285,475 of record BGPR01000228.1, read on the forward strand.
CCTTGCTTTTAATTACTCAAGGTTGTTGAACGTAAATTTGGAAAATGTCTTGATGTGACTCTTTTGTATTGTAAAATCCAAAAGCTTAGCAATAATGCATCTTCTATTAAAAAGTAAACAACGCTCAAAATGCAAATAAAGTTAGCAAGACATAAAATGCTAAGTTGAAAGTTTCAAGCTCACTGTGACGTAATGGGCAGCATTCAGTTACATAATGCATTCAATCCAGCCATATAATAAATAATTAAGCATGTTTCCACTTTGTAAATTTAGAAATATATTGAAAAGTTCTTTTTTTATAAAAATAGATCGTAATTCTTTTACGGATTTTAATTTTTCTTTATCTCTTACCAAATTAGAAAGTCTTAAAAGTAATTGTTTTCTAAAAGTACAAATAAAAAGGGATCAAGAAATTTAAAAAAATGTTAATAATTTGTATAGGAGAAAGGTAATATAATACTGTATTCAATAGAAAAATATGAAGCTATATGCTTAATACTCTACAGATTACAGAGGCACCGATGTTGCACAAATTTCTCAAGTGTTAATATATTAATCACGAATTTCAACTCTTAAAAACTTATAAAAATAAATCCGATTCTCCAGTCATGTTCTTCTTGAGTACTTCTTCAATTTTGGACATTTCTTTAGAATTGTTTTACGTTAAACGAATATTTACATAGAAGAAAGTTTTCTGTGTAAAAAATTTTTAAGTTAATTAAAAATGTAATGTTAAAAAGGTCCATAGTTTTCAAAATAATCCATCTTGTTTACATTTTGATACTCAAGAAAATAAAAAGAGATGATAAGAAGGAATGGAGAAAGCGATTTAATTCGGAACATATTGAGTTCCATGATGAGTTCTCGCGTAAAAAAGAAAGATATCCAATTTGATTCATTCTCCCAAATTGAAACTAGATTCTTTCGTATGGAATGTAAAATCAAAATAAAGCTTCTCTAAAACTTTTTCTGAATTAAGAACATTGCTTGTCTTTTAATCAATCATTATACCGTCCTATAATTTCCAGATGTGCTTAAATCACCCCAGAAAACTTTAAATAATTTTAAATTGCATGTCAAAAATACCAGCATAAATATCGCCGTAGTCCGATTTGACGCTAACACAAAATTCCTTCATATCACTTCCACTGGAGAACGTTTCCTCTCAATGTTGGTCCAATAACTATCTCCAAAGTGGTAGCGAAGAAGGGAGGGTGAGGTGAAAACCCCCACCTTCTCTCTCCTTTTGGCAGCTTTGGGAGAAAAGAGAACCTAAACTTCAGAGGAAAAATCTAGGAGGGTGGCAGAAAGGGGTGGCTCAGGGCGATAGTCGAAAGCGAGAGGCAGGGATAGACAGAACAGGGAGAGAGACACCCCGAGTAGTCCGACTGTAAATGAGAAATGCAAACCCCCTGGATAAGACCCAGCGCCAAGGTGTTTTTACCCGGGCATCTTTCGCAAAATTTTATCTTTCTGCAAGTTAATTTAAGCCGACAGGATGATGGATTGCAGAGACCCAAAAAGAACGAGTCTCTCTCTCCTAGATTTTTTTTCGGCAAGCTCTTCCCTTTCTTTCTCTCTCTTTCTCACCATTGCGCGCGCGCAAGTCTCTCTCACTGTGTATATATATGTGTGTGTACATATATGTATATGTATGCTTTTTTCCTCTGCTCCGGCTCTTCTTTTGCCGTAAGGGGTGTGCGAGGGTTGGCGAGGACCGGAACGAACATCAATCATCCGGCTGCCAAGCGATCCGGGGATCGCACCAACCCCCACTCCGCGCAACGTTTCGAGCAAAGCTTAATCTTTGGAAAACGAACTAGACAGTTCGGGGGGCACATATTGCTAGCTGACCAGCCCCCGAAAAACATGATAAATTATTTCGAAGAATTTATTTCATAGAGCTTTAATTTCCTCGCCGATGCGACAGAATTCTATTCTCCCCCCCATTCGATGATTTCGCCCCCCATTTACCCCAACCCGCCCACTCTGCAGAAGACACGAATCTGTATACATTTTTTCTTCTGGATTTTTTTATAGAGGGGATGAGCGAGGGTTGACGCGAACGGGTCTCATTTGCATGCCACATTCAGGACACTTGGGAACGCGCTGATTACGGTGCGGGATGGTAAACGTTTTTCTTGCCCAACCCCCGATTGTAATTACATTGAAGGAAGGGGGGGGGTCGGAAGACACAGAATGCGATCGCGTGGATTTTAAAATCTTTCCCCTCTCCCAATCCAAGCTCTTGTATAAGTGACAGCTCTGTATTAAGCACGCTTTTCGAACACTGAATTCTGATAGCTGTACAATGAATGCGCTGATCTGTTTGAGATCTTGGAGCTATAGAAAGTATCCTGGGGACAGGTGTTTGATTGTGGTACTTTAAGATGATATTTAGTCAGGAAGAGATATTTTAATGCCATTTTTTCAAAATGGAAAATATCCATTGTCGTATTTGTTTTCGTAATAATTCTCTGCCCTAAATATCTATGTAGGACTTCTGCTCACTAAAAATGCCTATAGAATTAGGTATTGCGTGTTATTGCTCAATACAGTAAAAAAAATTTATAATTTATTTTTAATAGTGGAATGTTCTTTCAACGTAAAATTTAATTTAATTTTCTTTTTCTCAACCTTATCCGAGATCAGAAGTGCGTACACTCTTATTTATATGTACTTTTTCCTTTGAGATTTCCTCTTCATATTCTTTTTTATGTTTCCTTTGGGATTTTTTTTTGTCACACGTACCTTCTTTATCAATTAAAAAAATTTATATTTGTATTTGTTATTCATGAATTTTCTGATCGCTTTTACACATTTAATGAATGAAAGAAAGTTGTACGTTAAAAAAATTTATAACTACAATTTTGTATAATGACGCCTTAAATACTGTTTTAAAAATAGTTAATTTTAAGAATTTTATCCAAGATAATAATTCAGCTGTTAAAAATTAAGTATGTATATCAGGATGATAGAAAAAAACGACGATAGGCATTAGACATAGAAATACTTTTGAAATAATAATCTCATCACACAGTGTAAATCAGAAGCTAAAAGTATAGAGAAGAACATTTTTTAAAAAAGAAACTAAACATTTTACAAACATTTCCTTAAGGCAGGTTACATGCTGTCTACTTTTTAAAAAGAATAAGCTGCAATATCTTAGGTTTTCGAGCGGAATATTTGACATTTTTTCTCCTCGAAAATGGTATGGTAAAGAAATGCTAAACGAAACTAATGTATACCTCAAATATATTTTTCCTTTCAGGGATTTTTATATCGCTTCTGTGGAAAAAATTCCCTTTTCTTATTATGTTCCTATTGATATTATTTTGTGAATACATACACAATGCGTTAACTGGGCTGTACATTTATGCACCGTTCTCATATCACCATTCCCATAGCATGTACAACTTTCTGAGACCAAATATCTGCCTAAACAAGAAACGTGCAGTTACAGCAAGTTCTCAAAAAGAATTTACGGTATTTTCAGTCGAATGAGAGAAGAAAAAATAAACTTTCACATTAACAGTTTCTTTCTCGAACATTACTTACGAATTTGTAGCAAATCAGCAAACATTTAACGCAGCTGCTACCAAATTATTTTCGCCTTTTACAGAAACGGCCGCTATCAATTATTCGATTTGCCACCCGTAAGAAATACATTAGAACTGATTTATTAATTTTTTCGTTTAATTTTCTTCCTTCACAAACTGCTTCAGTTTTTTCTTTCCCGTTTCCTTCCTTTCTTGAAACCAAATTGGGGTGAATTTACCTGAACAGCAGCAAATAAATAATAAAAATTGAAAAAAAGGTGGAAGATTCCAAACGAATAAAACTTCCTTTTTTGACATCCAAACCATGTCGAGGCAGGTAGGGTGTGGTGAGGGGGTTTGGACACAATTTCATTTCCCTTTCAAAACAAATTTCTTTGGAGTACTTTTTTGCCATCTGACAGCCGGCTCATTTACATATTTAATTATGAAAAGATTTAATTAAACGTGATATTTTAACTCGATGATTTTTGGCGGAAAAACTTTTTCATTAGTAGAAGGTGCCTGAATGAATGGTGAAAAGAAGCTGGTGGATATATTAGAATCCCGCAGACTTGAGTGTTCACTAATTAAACAGACATCTTGCTTTGAAGGTGTACTTACCAGTCGGAAATGAAGCTGACGCAGAATGCTTTTTTTCTTTTTCCTTTTCTTTTACTTTCTTTCTTTCCTTTCTTTGGAACCATTTCTTTTTGAGCTTTGTACATGCTTAAACGAGTAAGCACTTTATTTTTTCATTCATTAATATTCTTAACGTATGAAAATTCTAATTGAGAGGCAAGTAAAGTTGTGAGAACTTTAAATGCACTTCTTTTTTTTTCTTTTCTTTCTCCAGCCTTCACTCCGTCAATCTGACAAACTGAATTTTTAAAGTAAGGAAAGAGTCACCTGTATAAAATATTTCAATTACTTTCTTGAAGAAACGTTTAGTGTTGTATTTCAAGGAAAGAAAAAGAAAACGTGTCAGTTTTTTCTTCTTTTGCTTCATTTAGTGCGCATCTTTGATTTCGGCGTTAAGTTAATTAATATAGTTATTTTGGATAAGCTGAGCCTTAAATTAATTTAGTAAATTCTTAACTTTTTAAACAAAGTTCACCGCATTTTAATTAAACATGCAATCGATTCGCTCAAATTCTATTTTTATTATAATGGCAGAAACAAAAGCTAAAATTATTCGGATTATTTCAAATGTTTTCTGTTGGAGAAATATAAATTTTCAAGGATTGCCAACTAATTTAATTTAGGGTTTTGTCACTTATATCACAAAGTTTTGTTTAAAAACAGCAATTCTGAATCATTTAATGAGAAAAGTTGGAACAATTTGCGAAACAGCCGCAGATAATAAACAAACTACAGAATATTTGTCGTCAAGTTTTCTTAAATTCAAGGGATTTCAAAATGGTTCATTTTGTCTCAGTGATTTTTAATAAATAATATTTAAATACTTCTGTGTATTGGACTTTCCAACGTTTTGCACTCAGTAAAATAATACTCGAGTTTAAATGAGACCCAAAAATTCCTCACTTAAAATAAAACCATTATTTTTGAAAACGTATGAATCCCTGTGTTATTATTCATGAACAGTTTCCAAAAAAAATATTCTATCACGCAAGAGAGGTACCCTCTATTCAGCCTTGTTTTATGGATCTTCATAATCTGCGCAGACACCTCATAATAAAGAAACCCTCTCTTGCCCCTCGTGTAGGAACACAAAAAGGAACAGCAATTTCTGATAAAGACCATTGACGAAAACAGATATGATTTCGCGATAATTCCGAAGAAGTCGGGGGGAATCCAATTTCTGTTTAAAAACCCTTCCACTTATCTCTGGGGATGGATATCTATGCAAATTAGATCCAGTGACGGCTTGTGGGATTTTATTTCTTAACGAAGTTGGAGAACGGTGGAAAGATTCTCCCCCAATCAGACGGTGGCTTCGCCATTAGAAAGGATTGCGAGATCCCACTCCTAGAATTGATTATTATGAAGAAAAGGAAAAGTGATAAGAGAGAAGAAGTTTCTGGAAGAGAAATACTCTCTGCGGTTCATACTTGAATTTACAATGAGTTTATTGGTTTTGCACCAATGCATAACTTAGGATAAGTCCACATTGCTCTGAGTTCTAACTTCATTTGCGGGTTGCTTAGGTGCTTCTTGGTAGAGGCCTGAATGTAAAAGAAATTGGCAGATTTCCATATCCAAAAACAAGGGGGAAAATAATAAAAATGAAGGAAGGAAATGTTTGGATTTTGTAAATGCAGTGCCATATTGTTTAAAATTTTCTTTCTGAGACTTCCGAGCAATTTTTTAAAAAGTTTTTGAACTTTTTAGATATTTGGATTTTCTTAATGCGAGTTGGCAAAGATAGTTATAAGAAATATTTTGATAAAGTATATTCAACGAAAGTCATGTGAAATAAATATATCAGGGAACAAAGCTCGAACCTTTTTCTGGTAGCAAAGGCATCTGCTTCTATGGTTATTTTAAAATTTTAACAGCGATGAAAAGTAGGAAACACAGTTTCTGGTACTGCAAAAGCATTTAACTTTCAAGTTATTGCTTTTTATTTGTAAAGAAACGCATTTCATCAGTGTATACATTTAAAAAAAATGAAATTTTAAGTGTATAGAGGGACGAGACTCAAGTTTGTGTGTAGTGCTGCTGAAGAATCCAGTCAATTTTAGGAACCATTTTTTTATTAGGCTACGTTCCACAGCACAGAACATTAAAGTTACAAGACACAAGACAAAACAGAGAACAACATCAGGAGACAAGCACACAGATTAGAAGGACAGAGAGGCATCATGGGAAAAGATGGCTCCAGTAGCGCCACCTACCATAGAAAGGAGAAGGCAGTTGATTGTAACCGCTACAAGTGTACTTAAAAGTTGCGATTTTTTTATTAATTGTTGCTTCATTTGTTCACTTTTCTTTTCTACGTATGTGTGTATTTGAGATAGCAAAAGAATGATTTTGGAAGAAAAACAATCTTCACAAGATTGTCTTGGGAGAAAACATGTCACAGATAATAAGTATGTCTTGGAGTAGAATAGCGTTCTCAACTGACATAATATTTAGAGTTAGAACATCAAGAAAAACATAGCTTGTCATAATACTTGCTGTGCCCATCGCAGCAGTTCTAAAAATAAACTAGTGAAACAACCTCAAATATGCTGTTATACAATTGACTTTTCTAAGGATTCTGGTAAGAACTTCAACAACTTTGTCTATAAGTACTGAATTTTAAACGAATTGAAATTTAAATAGGAGTGAGATTTTAGTTCCGTTTTTGTACAAAGACAGTGAGTATAGATTTTCTTCCTCTTCTCAAAAAGAGCTTTAGAAGCCAACGATGTACAGTAGTGGCGAGAAAGTACAAAATATCCTAGTGCATTTTAAGAAATAACAGGCAGATGAAATAGAATGTATTTTGGTATAATCTAAGTTTTTTTCTTCAACGTTAGCAATGATAGGGATTGTTGATAGGGCAGTATTACAACAACTCTTGGAAATTTACATACTCTGAAAAATGATGCCAGGTTTCCATACATCAGAGAACAAAATCAGAGCTCAGACATATATAAAAGATTTTGAAAAAAATTTGAATCGTAAATATTCTTTCCTGACAGCAGCGGGTGTCATTAGCAAACGAAAAAGGAAAAGTTTCGTTCAACAATTGAATAGAATCTTTTTGCCCTGAGGCTAGGCAGGGGAATCTGAATCTGCATCAGAACCCTCGGGGTAGGGAATCACATATCTTTTGCTTAAACACATGCCCTCCCCTCTGATTTATCAGATTTATGAGGAGGGGTGACAAAAGTATGATGGACTGTGACATCTGTCCAGGAAATGAGATTTTTCCCCAACCATTTCGAGTTTTGAAATCGAATGCGAACGAGTGCAAGTGCCTTCAGAATTCAATATAACAGTAGTTATTTCAATGTTAATGGAATTAAATGCAAAAAAATAGTATTGGTAACTAACGAGAAAAAAGTGCAGGTTATGTTAAAGGGATTGTTAAAGATTGGCTAATTACGCATTTTTATTTTAAGATTAAAAAGCAGAATACATTAAACATTTTGGTTGTGTAGTTCGTGAAATATAGTAGCACTTAACAATTTTGTCTTCTTTGCACATCCTGATACAACCATTCTTTTCGATGGAGGCAAATCATGTGACGTCACAGTTACATGGCAAACATGACTGCGCATGTCATCAAAACATGTAGCAATATGTTGCACTGTTTTTGAACCTTATAATGAATAAGAAAGAAGATTGTTGTAAGAAAACTCTTTCAAGTTTCCAATCAATAATCATGAGTTATTAAAAATATTGACTGTGACAGAAAGGTTATCCTAGTACACTAATGTACATATTTATTAAACGAAATTATAAAAATTATAAAAAATAAAAAGCAAATAATCTAATGATTAACAAAAGTAAAATTTATTAAATGTATTATAATTTTCCAAAAGTCACTTTATATTAGACTGACTTTAATGATGCTGACAAACTCAAATGAGACAATTGTAAATAGATAATGCTATTAAATAAATTAGTTACAATTATACTTTGTAATGATTTCTTAATAGATGATTCTTTTATTATTATACTTTATAAAAAACAGTGTTTCTGCCAATTATAAGCATCTCAAATGGGTTTTTATTTGTTACCATTGAATATCTAAAATCTAAAGCAATATAATTATGAAGAGACCAGAAAACAAATCGGAAATGTGTTGTTCAAAATCATTTCCATACGATACATGACATGCAAATATCAAAAGGAAATGTGTTTGTGTGTGCACGTTTTTCCTTTCTCTACAAGAGGTTGTTCAGGTTGTAGCAACGAAAAATAAGCGATTCGTGATTACACCTTTTGACATTTGTGAATAATTTAACGCGCAGTGGTGTGATTTTATAAGCCTGTGAATCAAGCAACTTTCTCAAGTCCAATACAGCTCCATTCTGAATAAATGTGAGATTTCCCACTGACTGTTTGATATGCACGTTTCTTGGACATCACCACTTGCTGATGATGATCTTCCTACCAGCTGATATAAACCAAATTTCTTAATTAGATAAATGCGAATTGAAATAAGAATTAATGAATATTCATGATCAGATTCTCTAACAAAATTATAAATTTCCAATATTCAGAAAAGACTTAACATATGTTTCTCTCGATTATCAAGCAAACTTTGACATAACAACCATAATTCCCCATAACAAAATGACAGCACATTCAACAGGGAGGCTATTAGATCCTTTGCAGATTAAATAGGCGCAATTTAAATTGAAATCTTCTTTGATAAGACGATAAAAGCCCTTGGCAAGAGTTATCATGGACCTGGAGTCGTCGGATTGATCCATAATGCTCTCGGACAGCTTTCGTCACAAGGGACTAGAGTCGCTCGTGCGTTTTCTACTCGCCGAGTCCTACATCCCGTAATTTACCTCAGCGCTGGTCCTCGACAATCCATCTCCAGTCCAGAAGCCACTTTGATTGTGTTTGACATTCATTAGGGCAGCAGCGAGCGCCATTTATCATGGTAAAGCGGGGAGATTCTGTCAGCCCCCAGCCTTTCGCTATCGCACCAAGTGACTCCTTTTTTTTATTGACAACACCCCTCCCGGTGCTTCATGTCCGCCACTGAATTGCCAATACGAAATGCCCCTTTGTGAATCCTTCTTTATGAATTTCAACCGAGATGTCAAGAATCGTGGTGTTTGCATCGATGGGATTGCGTATTATGGCGCATGTTCATTGGTATCATGCATTCATCTTGAGTGAAGGGATTGAAAAATTTATAAATTCACCGCAGTAATCTCGAGATTATTTTGAAATCTTTTATTTTCAAATAACATTCTAAGCGATTAAAGTACAATTGTCATTTTTATTGATACTTGTACGAATTGATTATCTCAACGAGTAATTATTTTGTATCTTTAGTAATATAGCCTTTAGTGATCTGTTACATTATCGTTATATCCTTTTTCTAGTATAATTGACCATTACCGAGTTAATCAACCAAATGAAATATCCATTTTTCAGAAAGAACTTAAGCATGTTTCTCTTGATTCTCCACAAATTAATTCTATTTCACAACAAAATCACAGTACATCCAACAAAGAGTCTATTAGATTCTTGCAGATTAAATATGCATGTGAAATGTAAAACGTACGTTTATAAGGTATGCAAAAAGAAACTAACCAAAAACAGGTTTAATTTATTTTGATGTATCGATATCCACCTTCGTAACCTACCTAAGCAAATTTAAAATAAAATCAAAATGATCGACAACAAATCTAATCTGCGACATAAAAAAATTCGTTATTTTTCAAGCTGTTATAATTTCGATCATAAAATAATTTAAAATTCGCTTATTTTCCACAAACCTTTTAGAAAAAAATTAGGCAATAATAAAGATAATCAAAGTAAAACTGAGCGATAATATCTTATAAAATATTAGCTTGTAGCATATTTTCCGAAATAATTACACAGAAATAAAGTTTAACGTTCCTTAATCTTCTGAGCGCTCAATTATTTTGAACTTTTAGCTATCAGATTAGGAAACTTAGCTTTCAAAGTAAATGAATTGATCTTTTTTGTATTTAATTATATCTCTGAAATCTTAAGAATAATTTTTCCATCATTGATTAAAAAGATATAAACATAAATACGAGCTATCTGCTTTTGAACTGAACATGAAAAACGCAAAAATACGTTTGCTCCGCTCGGAGGGTTAAAGTTGAATTTTCTTTCGAACCCTGAAGAATTTTGCAAAGGACTTGCAATTGTAAAAACCAGTGCCATTATAAAGTTTGGACATTTGATTGCTTATAGCACTTAAAGGGAAACGTGCAACGAAAACTGATTTCTCTGGTAGCTCATTTCGAATTGAACCTGCGCCCTAGCACTGATTCAACAAGACTCTTCACTTCCTATGACTCAGCTCCGTTAACAAAGCGAAATGAATTCGATATTGCAAATAATCCAATTTAGTTCTCATAAAAACGATTCTTCCAGCTCTTTAATAAAAAGCATACCGATTCGAGACTCCACTATATAGCCACTTGAAAAATCCACTCCATTTCTTCCTGGATAAACCGTGACACTCTTCACTTGCGAAAAAAGCCCCTGTGTTCTTTTGTCGCAGGTTCCCCGGACTAATATGAAGGCAATATCGCCGCCCTGGCAGATTTCCCTGTCACCATTTAGTATCTAACACCGACCAGGGTCTGTCAATCTCGATCGCCTACTCAAATCATTAATCTTCATTTCGCAGACAGAAGAGCTGGTGGCACTTGGCTGCTGGTAACATGTGCTTGCTGTGTTGGGGGGAAGAGAAGAATTAAAGGTGGATGGAAAAGAAGATTCAGAGAATGTTTTCGGTCTTCTGCATGTGCGGGATGGATTAGAGGGTTGTGGATAGCACATGACCAATTCGGATGCAAACCGAATGGCAAGTGACTGCTCAGATATGGGGTGCGTGGTTTATTGTGGTTGTCACGTAAGCGCGTTCAGAACAAACACGTCGATATCAACGTGGTAGGTAATAAATTCTTTTGAAGTTAATTGGCTTTAACTGCTTCATATTTTTAAACACATTAACGCGGGAAATAAAGTAATAATTGAAAATTCAAATTGAGTTAGGTAGAGGTAAAAAGTTTTGTTTATTTATTTGTATGTCAGATTTTCAATATACAGGGTTCCCCACTTATATCCATTACACCCCCTTAACTTCTAAACAGTGAAGGCTTAGGCTATAAAGTTGGTGTCTAGGTACAGTAAAAAGACTATGCGCTACTCGATTAGCCAACTTACAACGCCATCTATCGGCAAATTTTGGAATTAGCGGTCCTATCTCGAAAACGGTACAAGATACGGAAAAAAATTCAATCACAAAATTGCAGAGCGTCTTCGATTTAGTGCGAAAAGATACATTGAGTGCAATAATGTTAAGAAAAAAACGTGTAAAATGCACATTTGTTTGATCGCATTTTAGGAAATTTTGATATCATATGACACGAATAAAAGGAGAAAATGTTGTTTTTCGGTCAAAAAATGACTCCATTATACTTTTTCTTGTGAAAATAACTGAAACAGCAGGTGTACGGACCTTTCCGCCAACATTGCAGGACGTATTGCTGATGCTTGTGTTTGCGCACCAACTATATGCTAAAACGTGTGCAAAGTGAAAATTAAACAAGGATTCAAATCTGTATTGTAGATGACGGAGAGCACTTTCAACACCGAAAATAAAGGTATATTGTGATAACTAATTGTTTTTTCTCGTTTTAACCTGTTGAGAGATCTCACAATTTCGGAAATCGAGAACAAACAAGTGTGCACTTTAATCGTTTATTTCTTCGTGTTAATGTGTACAAGGTATCTTTTTGTACTAAATCAAAGATGCTCTATAATTTTGTAATTGACCTTTTTCCCGCATCTTGTACTGTTTTCGAGATAGGACCGCTAATTCCAAAATTTTCCGATAGATGGCGTTGTAAGTTGTCTAATCGAGTAGCGCATAGCCTTTTTACTATACCTAGACACCAACTTTATGGCCTAAGCTGTCGCCGTTTAGAAGTGAAGGCAGATGTAACGAATATAAGTGGGATCCCTGCATGATTTCTCGAGGACTTCAATCCTGTGTTCTAAAATCATTTTTATAGTCACATTTTGTTGTCTTTCAATACTGTAATTGACCAATGAAGAATTTCGGTACAGGTTATAACAATCATACAAAGGGCTAAGGCGATAGGAAGAGACATAAAGAATTAAGTAGGTGCTTAAAGAATTTATGTATTAATCACAGATTTCTTATTTAAACTCTCACTACAGAATTTGATCCAAATTGTATAGTTGTATGTTAATTTTTAGTTGTAGTTCCGGTTATTTTGTATTTAATGCGTGTTTTCATTATTAACTTTATTGAAGAAGGAGTTGGAATGAATTGTATGGAATCTATCTGCAGTAATATAATTAATTCATTTCTGGTTATCAAAATACGCCCGTATGCTAGACTGTTGAAACAAATTTGGTATTAATCATCAGAAGATAAACTTTTCATTTTTTCCCACTTTACAGTAGTTTTATGTTTCTTAACATATTTTAAAATCTTTCTGTTAAGAGATCAGACTGGCGTTTTGCTTTATATAGGAAAAAAAATTCCAATATCCAATAAACAAGTAATTTTTGATAACTGTCTTTGCGCAAGTCTATTCAAGTAAAACAAAGCTTGTCTCGTATCTCTACAAATATAAGATTCTCAAAGTATTAAAGTTGGTAATTATTATTAGAAGTTTCCTACATCCCAAAAAATAGCATTCTTTTATATTTTTGATTTCGCGATATTACCTTCCGCAATTACGATCTAAAATAAACATTATGAAAAGCTTTCGCATTTATTAATCCCAGACTGTATTGTTCGATTGCTCATTGAAAAGGATTCTGAGATCTGCAGGGGAATTCCATTAAAACATGTTTACCTATAATTTATACATCGCTTTAAACTATACAGTGCTTTTTAATTCCTAATATTGCAAAAAAAAAACGAAAGAAAAACACCAGTATATTCCGATTTCAATTTAAATCGAAAAACATGTGGCTGAACTTTTACTCTTTATAGAATTCTCTTTCAAAGTGCCCCAAGTGAAAAACGTCTTTGAAGGGCTTTAAAATAAACTTCCAAAGACAAACATGAAACAGGAGCATAAAAAATGCATGTAAGCAACTCTAAAAACACATCAGAACAAACAAAACACTTTCATGAAAAGATGACTTGATCCATAGAAACAGAATAAATTCAAATAGACCCACTCCGCGCCATTTACATATTTTTCAAAAAGCACCGAGTGAGATGGTGGATATTTTTCTTTCTTTCTTTCTTTTTTTCATGTTTTATAAACAAAAAGAATCTTTCATAGACCTAGAAAAAAATCCCGCGGCGGGTCTTTGGTATTGGAAATGGAACGAAAGAGAGTATAAAATCTTTCTTTTTCAATGCAAAAATTGATTTGTATATCAGCGATGACTATTCCCACATCTTTTGTACTCGAGCATGTTAATGAAAAGACTTTTTAAAATAGAAAAAAGTGCAAGTTGCAAATTCACTATATGAATTATTCAAATCTTTCATCTTTCTTCTTAACATTATTTGAGTTGATTTTTAATGCAACGCTAAGTTTTTTTTTATCATTTATTCTCTTCGGCTTATTGTAATAAATATTGCAGATGAAAAAGGGGGATGATCGAAATGCCTCCTCCCCTTTAATATTCGATTTGCGAGGGAGTTTTATTTTAACAGTTCGTAATTATCGTTTAATCAAAGACCTTTTAAATTTAAAAGAATCGGATATCAACTTCATTAGCATTGGAATAGTTAATGCTGGAAAAATGCATCTTTTTTTAAGGATTCCTTGAATGATTATGAAGCCGTCTGAACGTTTTTGAATCACCAACTAACCCAGACGTCACAACAACATGTAATTACGGGGTTCTTTTCAATGATTTATCGGTATTTAACTGAAGAGAAAAATTATGATGATTAAGATAAAGATCTATGTAATTTAAAGTATCACAAAATTCTAATTAATTTTATTTGTGCAGTCTGCAATATAAATATCCAAGGAATTAAAATTTTATAATCCTAATATTCAGGCATGGAAGTGATTTAATGTGAGATTTTGTAAAGCGCTTTTTATAATGTCAAATTCAAAAATGGATAATAATTTCCTAACGTAGAATACTTCTGAAAGAATACTTCTAAAAAAACTTTATTTATTTTTTATTTTTTTCATTAATTTGTATTGTTTATACTTTCTGAAACATGTAAACAATAATAATACGTCTTACTGTGACTAATTTTGACTATAGCATAGCCAGTGATACATCCAATTATTTAAAATTTTAAAAATCTTAGATTTATAAGAACACAATGTGTATCAATGAGCGACAGATAGCTACCATCAAAGTTGTTAAAATACCGGTGAAGGAAAAAAAAAAGTTAAGATCCTTTTTTCATATCTTTTTCTCTTTTTACCTCTCCCAGCAAACGCATTAATCACACAGAAGACTGAAGAAACATCAACATGCTCTTCACGGATTAAAAGTCTAGCAAAGTAAAAGAAAAGATAAAAAATATATTCTGGGCAAGATGTTCCTTTTAATTAGAAATCGAGTTTGTCTTAAATTTCCACTCTGGGCTTCTTTTATAAAGAAGCCGACGTTCTCTGCATAAAATAATAGTTCCTCTAAAAAGTACTTTTTCCGTAGAATTACGGTCAGCCAAAGATGTTAGTTTTTTGAATTTCTTTCCCTTCTTTTTTTCCTCGCGCGAGAACTCTTCTACTGGCACACTAACAATTTAGGCTCGCGCGTTTTTATGCTAAATCTGTTTTGATTACAGCTTTATTAATTCAAAAGGCGGCAATTACAATGAAGTGCAGCACAGGAGGAAGCGGAGGGGTGCTCAGCAGTGAAGCCAAGGTTCCCAAGTGTGTCATTATTATCAGCAAACTAAAGTAAAGTACGCAGCGTCGCAAAAGCAGTTAATAAAAACATTGCACTTTTCAAAAATCCTGGCCTCCTCTATAAGAACTTTTCTCTCTTTTAAAAGATACTTTCAGTGGCTGATGAAATTAATTAAAACTCGGTGACAGACAGTATTTTTTCGGGCAGGGACGAAATTTTGATGAGTTATTTTTTGTGGCTTCTTTTAAAACCACCCTCCACACCCCTTTTTCCAGAACGAGAGGACCTCTTTTATATATAGAAATCTCTCAACCACCCCGTCATGCACCCCCTCTAAACGAACTCGGGGTATTTAAGTTGATTAGTGGGAGGCAGCCTAAAACAAAAGACCATCTTTCAAAAGCGGACAAAACAAAAGTTTTGGAGTGTTTTACTCGTTCGAACCATGAAAAGAGCCTGACACGCGGATATGAACACCCCGGAGTCCACCCCTCACCACCCCCCTTAAAAATCTTTTGCTGCGTCCAAAAAGCATCCCCGATTAAAGATGAATAGATAAGGCTCTCGCTAAAAGCTGTCTAAAGCACAGTCCACCGAAAGGGAAAGGGATAGAAGAAGAACAACAAAAAAAATTCTAAATGATCACTCCTCCCCTCCCCCTTCCCTCTTCTTCCTGCTATCCGCTTCTGCCTTTATTAATAAAACCTCTACAATCTTAACGATACGATTGGACGCAACTGGTCACGTGGGGTGTCAGGTATCTCATTCAAACTATTTGTTTCTTTTCTTTTCGCAGCAGATAAACCCAAACTTCGTATTAAATGCTATATCTTTCACGGCATATAACATTCGTTTGTAGATACGTCCATATACATCCTATTCTCCCTTTAGGACTTATCAAATGATCTGTTGTTCTTCCTCCAAAAAGATTTCTCCTTTTCGGAAAAGGGGGGAGGGCTGGTATTTTATGAAAAGAAGCGACAGAGAATTGTCTCTATTTTATTATGATATATTTTTTTCTAGCCTTTCCGCATATAATCTTTCGCTTGCTTCTTTGCTGTGGGGGTAGAATGAGAGGGAGGGAGGTGGGGGCAATTTCTGTTCATTTTAATTATCGCTCTGAAGTAAAAGAGTGTGCTTTATGGTAAAGGGTGGGGATTTTCGTGGGGGTGGGGGGAGGGAGATCCTCACTTTTGTTCTAGACGCATCTGCTTCTGACACCTGTTTCTTATAAAACAATAGGTTGACGCTGGCGCTTAATTTTGAAGCTTTCTTCTCCGCATTGTGTCGCGGCACCAAACCTGTTAATTTAAATGACGCCAAAACAATGGAGGGTGAACAAAAATACTATTGATTTTGCCATCGGTTGGCCCGAAGAACAATTAGAAGATGTCTCTTTTAAAGAAGAAAACGGGAGGCAGTGGCTATAAAGATACCGCGGTGGGAGTTTTCGCGCCGTTGGCTTGTATCCATTGATACTGTGAAGTTTTTTCTTTACTTTTGCATCCCCTTCTACTATGGTTTACCCCCACCACTGCATAGTTCCATGCTTTTTTTTCGCTCTGTCTTCTTCCCTGTTTGTTTTCCTCTCTTTTTATCATTGTACTCTTGGACCCTTTTGTTTTTCCTAATTCCTTTATTACTTTGATAAGGCCAGGGAAGAAAAAATCAACTTCCTTTTAGGAACAACTCAGCGGGCGTGAATATATCTTTTCTTTTCACCATCTAGTGAAAGGGGTTCTTTTCCACTTGATACAGCACGTTTAGTTTTTATGCAGTCCCAGGAGAAAGTGAAATTTGTAGAATTTTTTTACCCATTAATCAGACCCCTCTAACTAAAGAGTTAACAAAAAATAAAAGTGAGATAATACGCACAAACAATTTTTTTAATACATATTGTACCAAAATCTTTCACCGTACGAGCTCCAATAAATTTAATAAGAAATGTTATCTAAAAAGTTTTCAGCTCCATGGTTTTGGTCTTAGTCACCGTCCGGGCATGTTTTTTAGAGAATTAATTTTTTAGAATAGGCATTTTTCTTCGAATTATTATTATTTTTTTTTGGCAGACGTTTTCGAAAAACTCAGGCTTTAAAAAGTTAAAATGAGACAAATAAAGTTTTTCCGGTGAAATGCTTTATAAAATTATAACTGTGGGGCGATTAGTTTAATATATTTTTTCTGTTAATGGCTCTTTCGCAGAATTCAGACAATATGTGTTGTTGATTTCATTTTTAAGCGGAAACTCCTCAATTTTTTTTTCTTTTTGAATTTGGTATTTCTTGAATGACACATGCTCTGAAAAACTTAATTGATATGAGTATGTAAATAGATCCAACATCAAGTAAAAATGAAAGCTCTAATATTAAAGATATAAATCTCTTTATCTATATTTTTTTCTTCTTTAGGCATGTTTTCTTGGCATGTAAAAGCAATCATTACATTAATCATTATGTAAAACATTAATTATTACAGCAATCATGAAGCAAAAAATTAACTATTCTTCAATCTGAATTGCTTGAAAATATACTGTACAGACAATCATTATTTTAAGGTACTACGTACTGGATTAAAAATAACTGAAGGTTTTTTTAAATTTATTTAAAATACTGAGCTAAAATGACTCTTTCTATAAGAAATAATGTAATAAATTTAGACTATTCTCCGATCCTACTAATCGGGCCTCTCCCAGAATAGGAATATTCTGCTAACTCATAGCTGTTTCTGAGCAGGAAAATTATGAACTGTCTAAATATTATTTTCATTAACTGAGATTGCATTCTAAAACATTTTTAAAGAATAAAAGCTTTCTAAGAATCACAAAAGAATAAATCGAATCTACCCTGTCCTCTCGTCGCCTAAAGTTCATTAAAGGTTTCAGAAGTTACTAAGAAACCATTGTAAAATGGGAATATGCATTCTTTTTGCTTGTAAGATTTGAAAGAGACACTTACAAAAGACAAAGATCGACCTTCTTAAAGGACTTTTTATCTCCTGACGAGGTGCCGATTTGTCGCTATTCTATTGATACAACTTTTCGGAAATTTACTATAAACACAGAGCGGTAAACAAAATGTTAAAACACTTATATATTTTTTTTTTAGAAACAATTCAATAATTCAGTTTTTATAAGTAGACACTTGGGTCTAGATTATCTTAAAATTCAAACGCAATTTACTTGGAGATTGGTACTAAGTATACTTGAAAAGCGATAAATCCTGCTGAGAATAGGCTGATGATTGATACTGAGTTTTTTTACCGTAAATCTTTTCATCTCAATTCTTTTCTTGTTTCAACATTGGCAACTGCTCCTGTTCTTGTCAAATGCTGAACAATGCATTATAAAGAGCCTTCCGTAATAAACAAATGGAAAGAAATTTTATTGTCTCAGAATTAAAAAATTTCGTTTTCATACTGTTTCTAGTAAATGGCACATATTCGCCTATAATTTCTTATTCCTCAGTAGATTTACATCGTCTTCTCTTCTGTTGTTATTGGGAAACTCATTTTAGCAAAGCTGTACATTTTTACATCATGAGATTTGTTATTTGCCAGTAGCATGAGATTTGTTATTTGCACGTAGTACAAAAGCAGAAGTCGAGAAAAAAAATGCATTTATTCTAAATAGGAGAGCACCACTAATTAGGCTTCATTATATTGGACATACATTGGACATATATACACATTCCGATTTAGAAATATCTTCCCTATTTTTTTCTACTTTTATTTGTTTTTAGATTAATGTTTTAGCAAATTAAAAATATCTCTCAAATACTTGATGTAGCAAATACATTCTGAAATATTCTTAAATTAACTTAATTTTTTCAAGAATTATTCCACCATTCAATTTTTCCAGGTTAAAGATAACCACGACAGCAATGTGAGTGATGATCAAATAATATTCCCCACTCGCAAACTCCAAATTAACCTTTCACAAAACAGAAATAATCTTATCTCATTTAACGTGACATTCACTTTTGGAAGACACGCAGCAAGCACTAACACCACATGCACGCATGCATCCGAAACGCAAGCAATGCAGATAGATATATCAGGCATTCAATGCCACGAGCCAAAACAAACCCTAGAAACAAAAGAGCAGCGGTTCTCGGATTTTTCCGGAATGAATCACAATCGAAATGGTTGCGCAAGGCGGGAAAGAAAACGAGAAGGGGAAAAAAAAGAGCACAATTTATCAGATATTTCGGCGATCACGTTGTTAATTAAGCTGTCATTGTGGAGATAGCCTTTAAACTAAGCGGCGCGCATTGAAAGTCAAGAATAAGCAGAAAAAACGTGGAATTAAAACTATCTTCTACATTACTGATAACTCTTATACATGCATGAGACGTGAGTTAATCAAAAACTGCAACCATCTGGATCAGAAAAAGGAATTTCAGCTTCCCTGAGGGAAAATGCTTTAAATGCAGTTGGATTGTTTTGTGTGAGTTTCGGTTAGTGTTTGAAAAATGCTGTTGGCGGTTGATGCTGATAAGGTTTAGTTCTGCTTCTCAAAAATTTTTCATGTGCATAACCATCAGGGTCATGCTTCTATTTTCACATGAGAATTCTGATTTATCAAATTTTTGCTATGCTTTCTTAAAAAAGTAACTCTCAATCAGCTGAATAACTCACATTCCATGGAAATACATATGTAAAAGTGATATTTCTCTTAAACATAGATGAAACAGATAATATTGCAGGTAATATAGCATATCCGCTCGATCAAAGAATGCTGTATTTCAAGTTGAGAAAAATAATATTTGGAAACTAAAAATACCAAATTACTGCTAAATGATATAATATTTCATCTAAAAATCGTGAGATAGAAATCTTTCTTGAACAAAGCAAAGAAACATTTCTACGACTATTTTAAAATCTTATTACGATTTACTACTAGAAATCTTCAAAATCTTGTAGATTTTTGTGGAATTTTTTATGTAATCATAAAAATTAAAAGTTATTTTGAGAATTTTTTCATTACTTATAGTTTCCTTTCTTCTCCGCTTGCTGTTTCTGTATTACAATTTGTTCATAATGCTCAAATGTGTATTACAATTTGTTCATAATGCTCAAATGTGTATTACAATTTGTTCATAATGCTCAAATGTGTATTACAATTTGTTCATAATGCTCAAATGTGTATTACAATTTGTTCATAATGCTCAAATGTGTATTACAATTTATTCGTAATGCTATAATTTCTTCTCTAAGCAGCTTTGACATTTTGCTATACCTAAATATGTATGGACATACTTTTGAATAATTTTTCATTCAAGATTTATAAAATGCAGAGTGCTCTCCTATGACTTTTTCATATACCTCCACCAATACGGTGTGTTTTGTGTTGAGGTTCGTCTTTGTAATAAAGAAAATAGCGTATACATTTTGGAACACCTCCTCTTATAGATGATCGATTTAGTCCAAAATCTGATGCAGATCTTCAATTTTTTTTGTAGAAAAAACATACCAAATTTAATTCGCCTAACTCGTTGCGGTTTTAAATTACCATGTTCACAAACACATCGATAGGATAGGTATGAAATCATAGTTCTAAAAATATGTTTTTCGAACTCAATGATGTCTAAAACATGGAGATTTATCAAAATCTGGAGATTACATTTTATACAATCTAAGCATACTTCGTATACGATAAATAAAAATGAACTTAACAGCAAAAAAAGTTCTTGAAAGCTATACAAAGCGAAATAACATTTCACAAACTACAAGGAGTGACACACAGTTTTTAATTTCCATTTAATTAGAAAACTCTCATTTAGATCCATATCATAGAGAAAAAGACCGTCACGCCAAAATGACGACCAATATTCTTGAGCCAGCTGCTACTAACAGTAGCAACTTCCGTTACAGCTGCCTCGTAGTACTATTTTAAAATCTCAACAGTTTCGACCTGTTTTAACCCGAGGCAACCACACTGTTAGAGCGTGGACAGAAGATAATTATCACCTTACCTTAAGGAGCCAGAATTAGTTACTTTGGAGCACTTGTTTATTTATTAATATTTTTTTATTATTATCTTTATTCCATCCTATGAATTTTTCAACAGAAGTTCCTTGTCGCGCTATCTGACATCTATGGAGGAACAATTATTCACATTCTATCTTATTGTGTTCTAAGCTACTGCTGGTAGTGTTGGAGCGATGGACTTTGAGATAGTCGATTTGATTCGTGCAGAGTCGGTAATGGTAAATGTGAGAT
Source organism: Araneus ventricosus (assembly GCA_013235015.1). NCBI lineage: Eukaryota > Metazoa > Arthropoda > Arachnida > Araneae > Araneidae > Araneus > Araneus ventricosus. The sequence goes on from BGPR01000228.1 coordinate 306,729, forward strand.
AAGATGTATTTTTTTCATGTGCCGTGTTTGTGGAATACTCACTTCTGTTGGGTGTTTTCTATCACGAAAGCTGTATTTTTTCGAATTGGAAGCTGATGGCTTAATTATGTTTGAAAGGAAAAAGTCCTTTTGGATTTTTAATTCATCCATGTACCTATTTTTCTATATAACCATGTATTAGAAATATCGTTAATTTAAGAAGTCTGATTTAAATGCTTCTAATAAAATTTTAAAAATCTGCTGAAATTTTCTCGGCGAAAAACTATTCTTTATAAGAAAAGAAAATTAGTTTACGATTAAAGCTATTCTGTAGAATTTTGATTCAATGGTTTCAGGCAGTGGAGACTGACTACGTTCGTCCTGATTAAACACAGAGAGATTTTTTTCCTTTATGTTGTAACAATTTGTTTTGAAAAGACAAAGTAAGCTAATCGCAAGTATCAATCATGCTTAAATGGCCTTTTGTCGGTTTTTTTGCAACTTATGCCTGTTAATTGTATCAATATCAATCATTACTATAGCGATTACCTGACCATTTCAAAAGTAAACATATAATTACATATGACAATCTATTCGAATGGCAAGAAAATTGATCACTTTTCCATTGCCAAATGCAGTTAATATTCATAAAAAAATAACTGATATTCTCTCTGTTTCGTTGTTGTTGTTTCTTTCCTTAGTTAATATAGGTGTGCAACCCAAATTCAGCAAAATTTTGACTATATGATTGTTGAGAGAAAGAGAACCTCATTTCAATGAATATTATTTTCTTTTCTTTAAACAGTTGACGATAATATTATTCTGCTGTACGAATAAACGAGAGTTTCCAATTGATTTTGTAATGAATAGGCTAAAATTAATTCATGACGCAATTATTTTGACTACGGCTTCATTTTCTAACTGCTATTCTAACAGCTACATAAAAATACCAGTAGTTTTTCTATTCTACTTGCATAATGGAAAGGGCTTCAACCACATTTAACATCTTGATCAACTGCAATGCCACAGATAGGAAGAGAGGGAATAAATTCAAGGTCAAAGTCGGTGGTGGTCTTACCTTGTGGAATTGATGACATCGTTGGTGTGTGAGTTCCTCTCTTTGATGACAGATGAGGATTCTGGTCCTCTACCTGACGATGTGGATGAGTTGAGGTGTCCGTGCGAGGATGAAGCTGCCAGGGGGAGGGTCCCAGACAGCATGGAGTTGTGATGTGCCGCCGCTGCAGCGGCGTGGTTGAGGGCCATGAAAGGCAAGGGGTTAAGGTGAGGTGGGCCTCCCGCCGTGGCTGCGACCACAGCTGCCTGCGCTGCGGCCACGTGGTGGCTGTAACCATTGGCCAGGAGGTGAGATTTGTCCACTCGGTCGCCTGCAGAAAAAAAGAAAGATTTGTTTAAGTATTTTTTTTAAATGAATATTGGGGGGAAAGGCGAATGAATCTGATAGATCAAATTTTTACCTAAATTCCAATCTTACTCAAAATTTGATGCTTATTCAGATTTAAAACTATCAAGAGCTCGTTTTTAGTAAAAAAAAAAAAGCGATAAAATATATTGTGAGGTTTTCTAATATGTGATATAAAGATGTTTGATTATTGCTATAAGAGAGGAACCGTAATAAAAGCATATTGATTTTGGTGAGATTATTCAAACTGTTACTAATTTTTTCACCACAGAAAAATTACGCTTTATAATTGATGTACTTATCATAAATTAATAATAAGCAATAATAAACAATGCGTTTTTACGCGAAAATACTTTTCACAAGAGTGAACGTAAACAAAATTGAAATTAAGTCATCATTATTAAAATTTGGATTAAAAAATGTTTTGATTCAGAATGCACTACTGTTTAGCAATCCTTAACATACTAAAGGATTGAAATATGTCAAATATTTCTTAAATTTAAGTAAAACGAACAAATTACTGTTTATTTAATCATTATCTCGAAGAAATTCCGAAATATCTCATTCTTTCCTGAAGCATGTTTTGAAGCTTCTAATAGCCAGTTCATTGACCATTTTGCCAGACTCATTGATTAAAATAACTCTTTAATATATTCCGCTTTTAGGGATGACTAATTTAAGTTCCTAATGGCCGCAAAAATTGCTTTTTAGTATCAATTACATGTTTGCAGAATTCGAAACGGGAGAAAAGCTGATTTAGAGGCTGACAACTTCTAATTAACCACTCCAAGGTATGCGTGTCAATTGTGATTCATTTATCTATTTTAATTACAACCCGGTTGCTATCTGACGAAACTCTGCTTTTTCCACCGAAGGAAAAAGAACCGCCTTATAAATTCCGAGCAAAAGTTCTGTAATTGGTTGTAAACATGTTTGATTCTACGAGTGTGATTACACTCGAAATTTGCCCACGGATATTTCGGTTAAACGAATCCTTGTCGAACAGTCACGCGAGTTTCACTCAATTATCGTAGTTGGTGAAATATTCAGTTGTCTGAAGCCATAGAAATGTTTTTAAGGTTGATGTTTTTCGTAATTTATTTTATTTGTAAATTTCATTTCCATTCTGTGATGCGAAGTTTCTGATAACTTCAAGAAATTTTTCACTAAACATCCTTTAATAAAATTGGAAAGAAATGTTAATAAACAATTCATCCCAATCAAAGCTTGTCAATCAAAATATGTCTAAAGGCCTTCTGGTATTTATTGGACATAATTTATGGTTTACATGTGTCTTAACAGGAAATTTACAAAAATGTGGTAAAGAATATATATAAAGAGTGTACTGTAAGTCTTGTTTTTAAATATTTGAAAGATTTTTTTTTTCTTGTATCTAATAGTTACGATGCTTACTTTAGTTTTATTGTGAAAATTTAGATGTTATTAAAATCTAACTCTTTTAATCGTATGAACCAAATAAAATAAAAATGGTAAATATTTACCGATTATTGTGGGTTTAGAATATAGGCTACCTGTAAAAATTAGAGCTTAGTAAAATGAGAATCGGAGATCAATGTCCTTATGTGTTATTGAGAGATTGCTGTATGAAAATTTTGGATTTTATTGCGTGTTTATATTTTCTATTAAATATGAAGAGTGAAAAAGGTATATTTATTTAATTTTTATGAACACAGAAATTTCTGTGAGTTTGCCTTTCATTTTTTAAGCTCATCCGTTAAGGCAACTTACGAAACCTTCGGCTAAAATAACCTTTAATAATAGTTTCAAGATATCTAAGTACAAACCTTCATATTTTCTGACACGTTCATCATAAAGTCTTCATTTCAAACATCAACAGGATTTCTGAATGCAAAGTTATTTATATATTTGAACGTGAAGAAGAGAGAGGAACATCATTCACTGAAGCATGTGCATGCATTTTTTCCGAATCATCTACAGTTAATAAACTAGCATCCATTTTTCACTTTTTTTACACTGATTCCCTTCTAAGAAATGTCGTGACTTCGTTACAGCTAAAATCTACACTGTTTCCTCCACTGTTACCGAATCAGAAATATGCTTTCATCTCCACCCTTTGGGCCTCTCGTGAGACGATGCCATCACGTGACCGTCGTCCACACCCGAATGCATCGCTGTGACGTTTGCCGCAGAAATATTTCATTTGTCACTCAGATTCATTAGCATTCGCTCTATTCTTTTGCCTACCGATTCACCGCTGATTAAGCCCAGAGCCAGAACGGAAAAGAAAAACACGGAGCGAATGGCCGAGCGGTCAGTGCAAGAGCGCCCCAGGAAAATGTATTCGGCTCCCAGCACGATAACTCTCATTTCTTTTCTTTTTTTTGTGGAAATGGAAGCCGGCTGTTCGCAAATTGCAAACCTTAATTAGAACTAGGCAAAAATCAATGATTCATGAATTCGTATTTTCGCCTTCTTTTCCTTTGCATTCGTAGCTTAAGGTTAATGATGAATGGTTAAGGTAAATTAAAAAAACGCCATATTCACTGAAAAGCTAAATGGGCACTTATAATAAATTTCAATTATTTTCGACCAATGTTGATAATCTGAGTTTCGATTTGTTTCGCTTTTCATAACAAGGTAGCTGACATCGCATTCCTTTCTGTAGGAAATGGAATTGACTTTCGAAACCAATCAGTCATAGAAGCCTTTACTGTCAATCAATGCAGATATAAAACATTCAGCATCATGTTAAAATCAAATCTTTATTTAAGAGAAAAGTTAGATAATATATTTTAGTTCTTTGGAAAGGTATAATATTTTGAAGATGAATATAATACTATGTATTCTTTCTGATTCAGGCGAAAAAATCTCAATAAAGAAAAAGTTCTTGTCATGTGTTCGAATATCTTATTCAAATGCAAATTTTTAAATTCAAATTAATAATTCAAAAGAAGTTTGAATTTATTTATTTGAGTTCTGAATTTTGTCTTTGTATTTACATTTGATCTCTCTGGATATTGGTTCAGACACTTGAAATATTAATTTTTTATTTATTATCTTGATAATAATACAAAAATGATGTAGATTTCCCCCGACATATTTATTTTATGATTTTCATATAATAGAACGTCTCACTTCCTAGTCAGAATACTTTAAAAGGTTATATATGTATTGCTCTTTATACCTCAGTTGTAATTATACAGTCAAAATGACTTTTTGTTCAAAATTTCTGACAAAGAGTCGAGAGAAAAGAAAACCTTTCTTTACAATATTAACTTTCCGGTACAGACATCAAGTTATAGCAGTTATTCGAAATAATCATAATCCTAAATCAATCATCTCTTCAAACACACATTTTGACAGAAATCATTAAAGTAAGATGCGCTAATTACTTTCTAAGACTGCTAATGCTTATTTGATTTAACTCCGGTGAGGAAAAAAAGTAGCCATTGTAACCACATGTCGTGTTTCCTCAAACCGTGCACGCGCATACAAAATGCATGACTGCGATACTCCCATCGACGAAGCCTGCGGTTATCTCCCGACTCAGTCAAGCCATTCGTCATACGGCAATGGTTTCCTGTTGACTGTGGCAGTAAAACTCTTCACTAATTGAATTTTGCAGACATGCTCTTATTGTGGAGAAACTGATGTACAACAACTGGGAATTAATAATTAAAAGCTCTTTTATCTGCAGCTGCACTTACGCAACTTTTTATTTATTCCTTTTGTGTGCAAACGGAATGGAAATGCCAAAAAAAAAAAAGAAATAACGATTATCGAAGTTTTCTTTCTCATTTCCATGAATAAGGATGTCGTGATAAGAGGTCTTTTCAGCGTTGATCATGTGTTGCTTATAATTTATATAAGCGACGAGAACATTTTCAGTCAGTCTCATTATATCTCTGGTTAATTATTACTCTGTATATTATCGAAGCGATCAATCTGTCATTCAAGCAGCAGCCATTTTGTCGCAAAATAGTGTTATGAATTGTGTGGTACAGTAATGAACCCTGTGCATAACTGGATTCTGGAGGAATAAAATTTTGTTCCAATGATTTTTATCAACTTAAAATTTAGCATTCGTAATCAGTGACATAAAAAAGAGGGAGTAATAAGTTATGTTTTCATCAGGTAATATTCAAATTATACTTGCAGATACTTCGAGAAATTTAAAATGAATACTAAAACAGGTACTTGGAATAACTTTTTTTGGACTGAAAGATGCACCAAATACTTATTTTATTTGCGCATTCAAAAGATATGACACACAAACTGTGAAACTTCCATACTTAGTTGATAACTTGAAGAGTTGCGGTTTATGCAAATACAAACCATTAGACAATGAGTCCAATATTAAGTCATCATTTATGGTTAATTCTTAGACTGATAAGAGCTAATAACATTTATGGTTTAAATTAATACAAAAATGTCTTTTTTTATTTATTAAAAGAAAGTTCAGTTAGGATCTAACTTCTCAACCATCATTAAAGCCTTCAAAGCTTTCACGGTTAGCTACTTGCTGCTCAGTTAATAAGTAGCAACTTGTTGTTCCCTCATAAAAGGCACTTAAACGAATTCGAAATATTTCTTCATACTCATAGCGATAATATTGTCATTTCAGAGTATATGAGAAGTCTTTTAATAGTTTTTATGGCTAATATATTTTCAAATTAATGATTACGTTACTATGATGCCATTAATTCCATGTTACTCTATTGAGAAACTGTAATATAGAATATGGGGAAAATATTCTTATTTCTAGAAGATAGTGGCGAATGAAATTTGTTAATCTTGTATAAAAATAACGAACGTGATAGCTATGCAATAAAAATAGCCTACTTCTAAAAAAAAGTATTCATGTAATCTAATACCAGACTTGATCTCTAAAGCGTCTAAAGTAACAATCCATATGCGTGACAAAATATTGCAACTATGTAGAAAATGGCCAGTACGCCATGCTAGTACACGCATAATTTGAGTATAATGTGAAACCATAGTTAATAATAGACAGTAATTACTGTCTGCCTCTATGGATTTCCTACCGGTGTTTGAATAGCCACCTGGATCACGCAGTGCATTTTTAACTTTGCAGGTGACCGAAAAGTAGTTAAAGAAAACTGCTCTTGGTAGTCATAGCGATAAAGTAAATAAAAAATAAATTTTCTACAAAAATTATTAAGAAAGTAAAACTGAGAACTTTCATTTATTTAAAAGGGAAAGCAGAGTGTTTTAAAATGACATTCCTTTTATACACACATAATAAATGAAGTGACTCAGTAGTAATTCCTTTTTCTCTAACTAATGTTATAATTAATAGCATTTGTTGCTCATTAAGTATGTCAATAAATTCAATGATTTACTTCTATTTTATATCCGTTAACATTTGATTATCTAGAGACCTATTTAAAAAAACAAATGAAAAAGAAACTTTTAGGGGAATCGATTCATTTTTAAATTGTTACTAAGAAATATTTGATGAGACTTTCACCTTGTTTATCGAAATCTCTTTAAATTCGAGAATAAATCAAAATTATTTACAATGATCACCTGACTATGATTACCCTACTTTGTTGGAATGTGAATTGTTTACTATTTAGAGTTGGAATAAAATAACTTTCTTAATAAAATAAATAAATGATTTTAATTTATATTAATTATTTCTTTAATAATGTAGTATTCTCCACTGTTTTGAATTAATCTGTTTTTCATTTTATTGCCTGAAGGAGTCGATAAACCAATAAAACTCAACGCGATAAGCAACTTACATTCAATCAGATTCTATTGCCGAATTGATTTTATTAGTTGTGAATTAGATATTCATTTGGATGTTTCTCCCCCGACGTGTATTCTCTTTTGCTATTAACAGAGAAAATTGAAATTTAAGCTAGTAGATTGACAATGTATTGTGTTTTGCTTACATTTAGACAGCTTACTGAAAGGGTTTTATTGTATTCAGTCTTTTGGAAAGACCCTGAATAATAGATACAAAGTACTGTGGTCTGCATAGAACACAACCGCGGATTGACCATTTGTCTCCTGAGTTTTGTGTGTGTAATATCTTTTCTGCCACCACGACAAAGCTTTTTGCTCTACACCCTAATGGCTATAATTTACAATACACCAGAGGTTACTAAACACTCCTGCTCAATCAATCCATTTTCCAACTGGTGGTGGGGAGGAGTGATTTGTCATTTTTCGTACGAAATTCAATCGACCACAAAATCGCAAACAATGCAGCCTCTGCATTTCCATTCACACGAAAAAATAAAAGACGGGGGAACTTTAATTACTACGACTCTTTCCAACACCTGGCCGCAGAAACGATATGGCGTGAAGAAGAATTGTAGACAATAGGTCACTTTCCACGACGGGTGGTAAAAAGTATAATAAATGTTATTTTTATGTAATTGCCTCACTTAGCCCCGGTAACAGACCACGCTTTGTTAAAGGGAACATACGACTGAATGCCCTTTCGATAAAATTGCCTATCGTTTTGTGGCAGGGTCAGCACGCGACATCGGTATGGTGAGGGTAGGGAAGTGAATTCGGCAGTTTAGTGCAAAAGACAATGTTTTCAATACGGCGACGGAAGTGCTAATGAAAAACGTTTCATTTGTGGCTTTTATTTCGGGGTGTAAACGTGGAGGCTTTTAACAGGTGGCTTAAACCAGGCATTAATGCCCTTTCCTTAATTTCCGACTCGATTAAAAAATGCACGGATGGCTGGTTTTGTTGTGGGAAGTTGGTCTGTGTTTATCTTCTGCTGCCGGGGTGCTTGCGATGAAAGGAAATGAAACGTAGCTTGTGTTAAATGTGACGAAAAGGCCTTTTCTTCGTAGAAGGAATAATAAACAATATTAAAAGGGGAAGTGAAGGTCCAGACTTCAACAATTTTTGTTATTTGATAGCATATTTTGTATACATGCATGTAGAATCTTTTATTGGTTCATGGGATGTTATACGATTTGGTAACAGTTTCTGTAATCAATAATGACGAGGAAACAACAGGTTATATGCATTTTCTGTATCTTCTTTCTTTTTAATGGTAAATTTTCTCACGAACATTCATATATTTTCGAAGTAGAATATCATTTATTTTATTTCTGTTTTATTAGTCAAGAATTTGTATTTTTTAGTTCAACGAACAACTTAATTTATTTTGTAAGAAACTACAAAGAAAAATTTTATAATTTTATATTGTTATAAAACTTCGTGGCTTTCATTGTATTACACGCATATATCTGCTCTCTTGAAAATTCCCCGAAGTAACATGAGGATCTGTATTTTAATTATTTTTGAATTTGTTTTAATGTAGCACATCGTCAGTTCCGTAATATTTTTGGTCGGTTTAAACTACAATAAATTTATGATTTTTATTCATGGCAGATTTATTTATTGAACAGATGAAACATTTCACAACTATCGAAGAATTTTAGCAAGCTGACTATAAATAGTTGATCAGTAACTACAAAATTAGAATGTCATTGTAATTGGCATACTATTCCGGAATATTTTACTATAAATCAAAATAAATTGCTAGAATGTTATCTTATTTAAGTAATTACAGCTTATTACTATCATTAAACAGGAAGAATAAATAACCTTAAATGATATATCATTCAGATGTGTTCTGCAACAAAAAGTTTCTATAAGTTATCAAAACAAGATTGGACCAAATAGAAAAATATACAAGTTGTTTTGGAATGCCGATCAATTTCAGATGCAAATAATTTCCAATTAACTTCGCACAATATTGACATACTCGCATGCAACTTCCAAAATCATTCCACACCTAATAATCGAGGCAAATTAACTCAAACGAAACAACCGATCGATATGTAATTTTCCATTACAGGTGTTGGAATAATTTTTCACAAAAAGACAAAAAAGGCCAGGAACAAAAACCATTAATTTAAGCTTTGTGACAAGTCAAAGAGAAAGAGCAAAAGCTAGTGTCTAATGCGACTCACACCTCTTAATTCGATTTCCGGCCAATTTCCTGCCTTCCAAAGACATCTCATTACACAGAAACCGGTCTAAAAACGTGATCGCAAGAAACCGTAACATAACCACGCGACCATTTTGCGAAACTCTCTTTGGAGTCAATAATACGCATGTTGACATTAACATCCCCTCCTCGGAAAACCTCATTAAGCGAGCTTAAGCAAAGCAAATTTCCAATCCACCTCCTTTTCCTGAAAGGAACCTCTTGCTTTCAATATCTCATTCATCTCTGTCAGCACTTTAAACAACGGGCCCGGACGGGTTTTCTCTCTAATAACTGCACTGTGGTCCTATTGGTTCAGCTGGGATCACTTTCGCAGAAATGGATCGGGTCCGGCTGTTTCTCAGATTGATCGATCTCTCTCCATATATGGGAGGATAATTTAGGAATTGAGTGTGATTTGGAACGGACACAATGCACGGAATCAAAGGGAGCGAAAGTCTAAAGGTCTATTGTTCCACGAGAAATATGATGATGAATGGTTTGTCCTCTGAATTCACTGCATTTGAAAACGCTATCATTTTCTTGTAAAAGAAATTTTGGAAAGGCAATGCGATATGTTGAGCGATTATTTATCAGTCTATAACAGAGAAAGATGGGACGCCCCTAAGATTGAGAAACTGTAAGATTAGTAATATGTAAAAGGTTACACGTCTCTCTGATGAGGTTTTTACCATAAATAGTAATTTTGTGTGTATTGCTCTATTGTATGGTTTTATAATTCATAATATAATATTAAACACAAAAGCATACAACAGGAGAGCAAATGCGTAGCAAATCTATAGAAGCAATTTATGCTCACACGTTAAGTCCAATGGGAAAATTTAATTTTGGAATCCATTGTGGCCGTCGCAGGTGCAGTTATGTAAAGCGACGTTCTGTTAGGTGAGATGACATCGTCAGTCACACTTGCCCCACGACTGTGACTCCACGTGAACTGACTTCACAATTTATTTGCAAAGTTATCAGTTTGAAAATAAAAGGAAAAGTTCTTGTTTTCTTGTATATAGGAGATGGTTTTTGTGGTTGTTAAACTAATTCAGTTTTTGGTGTTATCGAAATATGCTAATTGCTTTTATAAGATATCGTATTTTTAAACTGTTTTAATGAGGAAGCATAAAGAACTTTATGTTTATACTTTAACTGAGATATAAACTTGGTACACAAGATTTCGTCGGTGGAAATAAATTATAGACTAGAATAAAATACAACATGTAAAATAAAATGCATAACTTAAGAATTATCTATTTTACTTTTTAGCATCCAGTTTGATTTACATTTCAATAATTGTATTTAAAGATATTTTAATTAAATCGAAAGACAATATTAAAAAGAGAAAAGCTTAATAACACGAACATCCTGTTTGTGATACCAATGAAATAAATCTCTAAACACATTTTCAATCTTTTTATCTGAGATAAATGACGATTCAATTTGTTAAGTGAATAAAAATAATTAACAATAATTTATATATCTAAAAAGAAAGAAAGAAAATTCAAAATTACCATCACTGTCATTACAATACTTTTCAAAGTTTTGTAAATAAAGTTTCTGAATGTAAGAAATGAAATATTTTTTTAAAGAAAGCAATAAAACAAATAACGATGTTTTGAAATGGCAACTATAGGTGAATAAGTAAATAAAAATATTAAAAATTAATTATAAATATATAAAAAAGGAAGAAAACTGAAATTCAATCTCATAAAAGATTTTTTAAAAGTTTCTTAAATAAAGTTTCTGAATGAATGTGAGAAATGAAATATCTTTTAACGAAAGCAACAAAACAAATAATGATGTTTTGAAATGCCGGAGTATAGGTTAATAACTATCTTTTCATTTTGAAATGGGGCTTTTAAGAAGCATTCAATTTTACCGTCTGCGGGCTTTGAGGCATCTTCCGCAGAAATAAATAAGGCGTAAAAGGAGAGAAGGAGAGAGACAGAATAAAAAGGGTCTGTTATTTCTAGTGACAGAAGGACGAATGTTTGTATTTATTGCGGGAACTTGCTCAGTGGGTTTGTCATTTCACTTCTCTACAGAGCCATCAAATGGGCGGCAAAAAGGGTGTGCAACGGGGACCAACCGCTCATCAACATTTGATCTGCTCTTTCTTTTCTTTCCGTATTCGGCTATCCTCAATTGAACCAATTATTTTGAAAGGAAATAATAGATTTAGAGATTTAAGAAATAGAGAATCTGTTATTTTGAATTTTATTTATCCGAATTTAGGGTGGATGGCTATTAAAATTTTTATAGGAAATATTTTTATTCCTTATATCAATTTAAATTTTGTATTATAATTTTTAAACATACAGAATAATGGAGTAATTAATAAAATTTTCACTATGTTATTTTAATCGTAAGGAAATGGTCATGATGTTGACTGTAATGGACTTGAAAATACTTTTTAATTTTCAAAATTATTAGAGTTGTAAAATGTTTCTTCTAAAATCCATTTTCAGATATAAGCGAAGACTATTAAGATGTAATTATAATAATATTAAAGAGAAATAGAGAATCTGTTATTTTGGAATTTTATTTATCCGAATTTAGGGTGGATGGCTATTAAAATTTTTATAGGAAATATTTTTATTCCTCATATCAATTTAAATTTTGTATTATAATTTTTAAACGTACAAAATAATGGATTAATTAATAAAATTTTCAGTGTGTTGTTTTAATTGTAAGGAAATTATCATGATGTTGACTGTAATGGACTTGAAAATACTTTTTAATTTTCAAAATTATTAGAGTTGTAAAATGTTTCTTCTAAAATCCATTTTCAGATATAAGCGAAGACTATTAAGATGTAATTATAATAATACTTAAAGAATCATACTTCAATAATATTATGTGAACTTTAAGAATAAGAATACGCTGTAAATTATAAAAATATAACAAGAACAGAAAGAAAACAGATTAAAAGAGAGAAGGAAAAAAACAATTTCAAAAATGAAGTTACTTTTTGCTTGATAAAATGTGGTGGATTTGGCTATTTTAATTGTTTTTAATATTTTCTTTGATTAAATAAAAAAAAAAAACTTGTAAAGATGCCGACGCATTTATCATCACAAATTATTTCTTCTAACAGTTACTTATATTCTCTATTTTTTTCTTTCAATAGTATCATAAAATAAAGAAATGTGGTATTAATAAATGGCCATTGTCAGCAAAAGAAAAAACGTGGCAGTTTTAGAAAAAATTACTTCTTTAAATAACCTGTTTTTCTCTTTGATTCTTTTGCTCTGAATGTCCTCTAATGTATTGAAACGTTACCACCTATTTGTTGGCTTCACCTCAATATATTAACTCGTGAGGAAAAGCTACATTTACATGAACAGCGTGGTATTGACTAATATCAGTAACATACGTGCATGTAAGCACATTGTAGCTAAATCACTACTGAAGGCATTTGGTAATAACTATTGGATAATTATTGTGCGGAAGAATAAGGTCTTAAAGATTTCGGTATAGATCTGTCTGTATGACTGTGTTTTTTAACTAAAATGTTTCAAGAAAATTAAATGCAATTTCTCCGAAGCTCCTGGCAATATACTACGTTTTAGGAACTATACCGTAAAAAATATTTTTCGTTACATATATCACTTCATTTTTCATATTAACAATTTTGTTACATATGCTTTGTTTTATAACAATGACAACTTGTGTTAAAGTTACTCCAAGCTTATCGTATTTTGCATTCAACATATTGGCATGGAATGACAGTAAAATAGCTTATCCTATTACAGTAATATTTTCCCGCTCTTAGTTAATTTTAACATGATAATGTTTTTAGGCTGGTATATTTTCTGTAAATTGCAAGATATAAAAATCCTTATTTAAAAAGGAAAGAAACTATTATTGTAAAAAGTGGCCATAAGACAGAGAGAGAGAGAGGCTGGCATTCTTGTGTGAATTGCCATAAAAATCGTTACGCCTAGAATGCAACTGCTGATGCAATCAAGCCAGACGAATCTAGCCTAAAACATTATCATATTACGATGTTTCGGACTAGAGTTTCAAAATTTATTTATTTCGACATATATTTTAGAGTTTTACATTCAAGTTCCCCCATCCAATATATTTAAATTTTCGGTACATTTCCAGTAACATTACAACCAAATTTCACACTATTGTTGTTTGTATCAAACTTTGTTACGGCTCACAGCGATATTCTTTCGAAATACAGTATTATCAAGACAAATTCTTTACCATACGTCTGACCAGATTCGAAATCTTTCTATTATTTGCTGCCGTTCCCTGTGCAGTCGAATCATCATTCATCTGTTTAGTGGGGAGCGATGAGTCAGGGCAACGTTTTAGGCAACAAAACGACTGCTTCAAGTCACCCCAACGCAAGTGGAAATAAAACGCATTCTTCCTTTCATTGCAGGAGTATTGGGATTTCTCAGAGTGACGTCATTTATGGGTTTTTGACACATCGCAGCCCGAAAAGACGATCGGGACAAAACGGGAATGGCAAATAAAATACGGCATCGGGGAGTTATTCGGAAGAATAGCGAATTGAGTCCGCCAAATTGCGTTTTCAAATATTATTATCGGTAATTTCTTTTCCTATTAATATTCGTTTGGAATCAAGTTAAATGCTGCTTATAAAAATATTCATTGGCTGAATATATTTAATTTCAAAGGGTGCAAAATTTTAATGTGCTCTTCCAAAATTTGGAACTTTTATCTTATTTAGATGTTGAAAAAGTTTGAAATAAAAAGACAAAATATCATATATGTCTTAATAAATATTTTAAGAAATAATGTTTTCAGTTATTTTATAAATTGTATAATAAATCAACTCCTGATAAAATACATCCTATTACCAATTATTGGCTATTCAATTCTTTGAAAGAATTGAACTGTACTATCAAGAGCAAGAACGCTTTAAAATGATATGCTAAACAAAAGATAATTGCTGATTGCCAATTCATTTCCACCCTCCTATTGTTTGTATCCTAAAAAGCGTGGCAAAATTTAGCCAAGGTTTACGCATATGCTAACTGAAGCTTAAGTTCATGCGTTTGAATTTAAAAATTATATCCCAATTCTGACATTTGGTAGAAGCATGATTTATTTGCAGTTATTTCAAAGTTTACTGTCTTTCTCTGACATTTTAAATCGGGAGAAATTATTTCAATCTTGATTAATCAAATTAGTTTATAAATTAAGTAATCAAGTTTGATGCCTAATAAAATGGCATACTTATGCTAAACATGATAATTTGCCATAATAAGCGATTCTAAGTATTTAATCTATGAAAGTGTCGTCATTTTCTATTTTGTCTAAGAATTATTTTTTTAAGAAAAGAATAAATTGGCATTTTTTCTAAAAATTGGGGCATGACATAGTTACAATCTTCTACAAATTATGGCTTTTATGCAAAGTTGAAGAATTAAAGTTCATTATTGAAAATAAATAAAAACGTGAGAATATAACCTTCGAAAGGTATATAAATTCACAAAAGGGCGTTACTGAAATCACCATTGGCTGAAATTCTACAATTTTTTCAAATGTCATAAAATGGATATACACCACTTTTAATCCTACTGACTGAGTTTACGCGCGCATCGAGATATTTATAGTTTTTTCTCTTTCAGAAATGCAGTATTCATGGATATTTCTTACAAGTAGGTGTATAGGTAGTTTGTTTATGTGATGCATACTATGAAAGAAACTGCTCCGTATGCTTTTAAGATTTAAAATTTACGCCGAATCGGAACTATGACAGTTTGAGTTTCATGCGGA
Source organism: Araneus ventricosus (assembly GCA_013235015.1). Taxonomy (NCBI): domain Eukaryota; kingdom Metazoa; phylum Arthropoda; class Arachnida; order Araneae; family Araneidae; genus Araneus; species Araneus ventricosus. The sequence goes on from BGPR01000228.1 coordinate 321,878, forward strand.
TAGGGGCTTCAAGTCTGAGATGCATGAGTTATGCAAAATGTACTTCTCCAAGCTTTGTTACGAGTAATAGAATATTATATATGGACTCGTAGGAGAAACATATGAAATGCACGTTCATATACAGGGGGTATAAAATATCTACGGCAATTGAAATATCGCGAAACCTAGATAGGGGTACATAAATGTTTCTTTATAAATGTATGAAAACTAATACTTTAAAGGCAAAAATGGTGTTACAGGGTGTGGTGCTATTCTATATAATTTTGGGGGAAATGTTAAAATCATAAATTAAACTTTAAACCATCTATTATACTCGATAGAATTTTTACTTAATTGACTCTGAAATAAAATTATAAGCTTATAAAGTGGGAAAGTTTTGAAGCATTTCCTTTGGAATCACAATAATAACAGCATTTTAATAATATTAAAGGATATTTATGAAAAAAATATTTGTAAATCATACAAAATTAAAAATTCTGAAAGCAATTTAAGAAAAGTATGTATAATGAGGAAGCAAAAAAAACATGTTTTTCCTTTACGATGAAAAGGATAAAGTAATTGAAACGGCATGTACACCAAAAAAGTTTGTTTCATTAAAATGTCTTCGAAAAGAAAGCTTTCACTTCCGTAAAAATAATATATGTTGGATGAATTTTACTCTATCATCACCTAAATTATCGATCATACTAAAAAAATAATGAAGTATCGATTTTCTCGAATGAAAACATATTTTTTCCAAGGAAATGGAGAAAAAAATCCATAAAAGAGCAGCAAAAAAAACTGTTTAATAACTATTCCTGCGATGTCTTTTAATTCCTTTTGACTAAACCCACAGTAATTCTTTTCTGGGCCATTAATGTAACTCATCTCTAAGAAAGGAAGGATGATTAATTTGCAACCGTCATTTCAAAAACTTGAACACAAAAACCTGCTCTCTCTCTCCCAATACTGTAGAAAAGAGCATCAAAAGTAACTCTGTCCAAAAACGCGCATACATCACGCGGTCTATACCTCTGGAAATTCAATTACGTTAATTGCTTGATCATACAAAGATCATGAGAGAAAAAGAGACTGCGCGAGTCTTAATGTCAGTTGTTCGTGCCGAGAGCTCTTAGCCGCTCTAGAACCCCTTTCTCCTTAATGACTTGACAATTAGAAGAGTTCGTCTAGCGGATCAAATAGGAAAAGTTCGCTAAATTTGAAAGTGTCCAAAGCGGGCTCACAATTAATTGGTGGCTTCGAACGGATGTCACGAAGCCTTTACCTTTTGTATCTTTTTCTGAAGCAAAAATGCAGATTGAATTAAGGAAAACCCCAAGATTTCTTCGGCTTAAGGCTTTGGAGTTATTAAAATAAATTGATGTTGAGTGTAATGAAGCACACTTCGTTACGGTTAGTTTTGCATTAATAGAAAAAACTGAAAAGAATCTAAAAAGAGATTAACGAAATACATTTAAATTTTCATCTGTGCTTCAATAAAAATGAGTCATATTTTATTTTAAGAAAATATATAAAATTTACATATATTTTCATGTTTGCTTATGAAACAGATGGTTTAGTCTATAAAATTTCTCAAAATTTGAAACCACTTCATAAACAAATTTAAAAATGAAGCATGAGTACCCTTTAGTTTGCTTAAGAAGTTAACGATTTTATTTAAAGTTTTGATGAAAGACTTCTACAATCAATGGGTCATTTTTGATACAAAAGAATATATATTTCATTGAACTTGAATGTGCAATAAAGATGCCATTTAAACAATAAGATCTCAATTTCATTACAATACAGTGTAAAAGTTTCTACAAAGTGCAGCCATTATTTAACAGTTATACCTACAATTTCAATATTTGAAATTATCAATGCTAACACTCTTCTAACTGGGAGGAAATTTCTTTATAATTTCCTTATTATAATTCATAATTTATATTTCTGAAAATTTTTATATATTTCTTATGACTATGATTTAAATATAACGTAGCTGATTGAATCAACATCAATTTTTATTAAGAGAGTTGTGTATAATCATTAATTATCCATGCATTTTACTTTTATGTTGTTTTATTTTTGATTTATGAAAATTTTCGCATAATAAATTTTTTCCCAGCATTTATGTAATTGTTTGAGAGAGGAAAACAGATTTGATTCTAAATTCATTATTAAAAATTTTCAAACTGCACGAGACGGACTACAGCTATTTGTAAAAGTCTGCGTGAAATGAAAAAAGCATTCGAAGAGATTCTTAATTTTAGAAATTCTTTTAATATTTCTTCAGTTAACCCAAGCTGAGATCAGATTTCCTTTCAAAAATCTAGTTAAGTGAGCTCATAAAAACTTTCATGCACATTCTCTTTTAATGCGTCAAACTATATTTTAAGATTATGCAGCTTCTTTGAGTAAAAATATAAATAAAAAAGCCCAAATGAGATAAAAAAATAAAGTGCAACGAAAAAAATTAATGACTTATTGAAAACTTAATTGCCATGCAAAAGTCAGGGGTAAAATTCATCGATCTATGTGGACTGGGAAAAAAATTCTTGCATTCCTGCTTTTGTAGCATCAGTGATTAATCGTGAAGTAATTTAGCTTTTTTCTCTTAATGTATGTATCGTTAAATAAATTCTTAACTTGGATAAGAATGAATTCTGAAAATGATGTTGCCAGCGAAGCATGAAACTGTGAATATTTGATGTTGGAATACTAAGTTCTTCTTCTTTGTTCAGGGGTTTGAGGAGAACGGCTCCCCACCCCACTCCTTTTGAATGTTTTGGCTCAAAATAGTAGCATTTTTTGTTTGTTATTTGTTTCTGGTGTTAGTAGAAAATACGTAGAACACTTATTTGAAGAAAAAAAGCTCGAGTATTTGTCTAAATATTTTTTCGTTTCTGATTCTGACTTTTCATTTTCTTATGCTGCAATAAGATTTTTTTCATTGCATCAGAAACTGGACTTGCAATAAAATAATTGTAGTGAAATAATACTAGCGACTCATTTATAGTTGGTTACGTTTTATTTTAATTAACACCAGCCGCTCTCGCAGCCCTCCGGGCAGGTTCGCTGCCAGCACCCACTTTTCTCAGCACTGTACTTGCCACCTAGCTGCTTCGAGGATCTCAGCCACTACTTTTTTCAGTTTTAAATACTGCATGAAGATCAGTGGAACAGACCATAAAACCATAGTAGATTTCATGTTCTTTGAAGACAACAGATTCCTTTAAAATTGAAAAATCTTTTAATAGATCTCATCTAGTTGTAATGTTTCGTATAACTTTTTCACGAATTTCGGCATGAAAGTCTTCAGATCCATAAATAAAGAATGAAATATAGTGGAGAAGTGTTTTTACGATTTCATTCGAAAATGGGGGGGGGGGGCACGCGGCACTTGATGGCATATCTAGACGTCATAACCTTTCAAATGAAAAAAATATTTCGAAATCGGTCGAGTGGTTGAGGCTGGCGGACTCGTTGAAGATATTTTTACCAAATTATTTTAAATATATAGATAGACTTGTTTAGATTCATGATTTTGGCTTGATTTCTTTTCACTGAATGTGTCTCAAGTGTATTAAATTTGTCTCCAACGGAAATTGAGCCAATTCGTGTTTATGATCTACATATCCAATTCAAATGGATTCCAAATTAAACTTTGGAATCCATTGCTCATCTCGCATTTGCTACTTTGTAATTTTATGGAACTGAACAACGTAAGAATCAGGCAGTTATCCGTTGAATTACATATACAATCATGTTTACCACATGATTTAAGCATCACGTATATTGACCCCGTTAGTATTTCTATAAAATCATGAGCCTTTAGACTTTATATGCGTCTACGGGCATGAATCTTTTTAAATCAAAGTTGACTAGTTATTATGATTTTAAAATATTTATTCAGTATCAAAGCCTCTTACCTCCGATATGTCCATTTTCGTACCCGGGATATTCTCCATCCATTCTTGACTTTTTGAGAAGCATGCTGTGATTGGCTCCGTTAGGATTTATGCCGACCATGGTAGCTCGCTTCGGTGGCCTCCCGGGCCTACAAGAATAACAAAGGAAACCTCATCATAAAGCCCAAATACTGTGAAAATAAACTTAGAAAATTTACTTAAAAGCAATTGAGAGGATATTCAATTCAATGTTAAGAAGTAACTGAACTTTTATGTTTTGAAGATTGATTTGTACCGTATGCATCATGTGAACTAAAATAAATGAGCAATTATATAGAATATTATGATAGAATTTCGAACAGGAACTTGGAACGAAGTAATATGAACATCGAATCCCGTTTGTATGTGTGATGTAAAAATTTTAAGTCAAGTTATATAGAATGGTAAGAATTTTAATTGAAATGTTATGTTAATAAGCGCAGGGCCACACTGTTCACAAATCAATTCTCATATTTTTTAAAATATATTTTTAAAAAAACCATAACTGTTTTATCGTCAATATTGTCTTGATTCTTAGTTGAAACTATAATTGTTTCGTTTTAGAATTGCTTTAGTGAGTACAAAGAAGAAATGAGAATATGATAATTATCTTTGTTCCATTGATTTTTCATTCTTTTCTTTTTAAGGGTTCTAGCTACACAAACATATCTTAGAAACAGTGTTTTGAATATTTCTGAGAATGCAAAAAAAAAAACCTGTGAAACCTTTGAAACATGTTTTTAGTATTTATTTAAAGTTTTATTCGCAAAATCTTGCGAGTAACGTTTTCATTTCTATCGGCACTATTTTGCAGACTCCAACAGATATGCGAATTCAGAGAGAGAAATTTGAATTAAAAGCATTTAGATGCGAAAACAAACAAATCTTTTCTTTCAAATCTCTGGAAAACATCGTGATACTTATTCTCGGCTAATTTGCTTTCAAGTAACGCACGGAAATGTTTTCTCAAACACAGGAAATGCACAAACGTGTCACGGGGTTTATATCTTCATGTGGTTCATTAGCCATACAAATTGCGTCTTGGGAAATAAACACCCTATCTCTTTATATATTTTTTCTCCCTCTCTCACCCTAACAATACTCCATCTTAATGAACAAAGACTTGGATTTCGTGACATCGTTAGAGGTGAAATTTCCCCATCCCTTTGCTAATTTCATTTTTCTACCTAATATGTGGCACAGAGGGCTGAAGAAGATTGCGTGAAAACGGAGACAGCGCACACGCAAATAAAAGTTGGAAACTCGATCTCGTAAGGATTCAACAACAAGTGTCTCGGATGCATTCCGTGTAACAACCCCAACTATTTATTTTAGTAATTATAGCGGGGGTAGGGGTGGGGAGAGAGAGGAATAAATAGCTTGCCAACTGATTAACTCGCCAAATCTGACAGCCGATTTTTAACGAGCCAACCCCCAAGTAACGCTATATCGCTAGGTATTACAGGGGCGAAAATTGCCATCGCTTACCATCATTCATCAAGAGGCTCCGCACAACACTTCAGCATCATCCTCTTTATTGTATTTTTTTGGCACGAATCCGCTAACTGTCCCATAACTTTGTAAACGGAACCAACAAGTGCTCGCGACGTGATATAATGAGCAAGACAACAAGGCGCTCTAATCGCCTGGCGTGATTTAAGAAGATGGCGACTCGCGATCGCACTGAAACATCAGGTCTCCTTCTCACAGATCCGTAATAGGAGACAGCTGCCTTCCTCCCCTCATTACCAGGCAAACAAACTTTTGACGAATGATGCAACATACAGATAATAAGGCTCCGACACGGAGACTTAATAGTTTACAAGAAAAGAAGGCTCGCCCGGACAACATTATTAACTTAATTTTGCTGTCAGGCAGGCGTAAGCCATTGTCTTTGGGTCTATCCCCCTTCTTCGACTGATTGCTGGAGCGAGCGCAAAAGCAAATTTTATTGGCGTGCGGACGTGCGAGACTCGGTCTATACATGCTTGAACGGGACATCGCGGAAGGATATAGTTCCTGCATCTTCCAAAGACGCATAAATCTTTCATGGAGGCATACAAATTGCGTTTCAGAATTTGAGACTTGTTGCTCGTGCGCGTGCCTGCGACTCTAATACAAGCCAGCAAGGGCAGGACGCTAGCCCAGTAATTGGCAATATCTTTGTCAGTATAAAAGGGTTCGCCTCTCGGCTCCTATATTTTCTTCTGGTGTTTCACTCTCTTTTTTCTTTCTTTTATTATTATTCAGTCTTCCTTTATTTTTTCTCTCTCACAGGCATCTCATCTGCATAGTGGTAATTTCGTTTTCTCGCACAGGATCGATTTCTTCGCTGTGTGGAAATTGGCGTTATAAAAGAAGATCTATTCTGCAGGCAGGTGTAGAATTTACTCGCTTCGCATGGAACTTTTTGGGCTGATACAATTTCCTTTTAATTTTTTTTGCCTACTTTTTTTGATTTCTCAATCTAAAAACACGATGAAAAAATGTCTGGATGTATATATTTGTATATATATATACATATAATGTTTTTTGCCTTGCTGCGTCGGCCTCTTGTTTATGACATCGGTTAAGAGGATGGCGTAAATTGATGTTACCTACCCCCTTTTTTTCACCCCAGGTAGATTGTGCCTGGAAAACAATAGGCTTAAGACTTTTTCTTCGTGTTTATCTCCCCTTTTTTCGCATTTCATATTCTCATCCCTCCGTTGAAAACAAGTTACTTTTCTTGTAATATTTTCTTTCCTCGCATGCAGATCTTCCCTTCACTTTTCGATTTTATGGATCGAATCTTCTTTCTGCAGAAAGAAAAGGATTTTCCCGAGATTTTCACCACGGTTTAGCTGCGCGAAAATGAAGGAATCTATATTTATTTTAGAGTGGATAAACTTTATCGACATTCTTTCACGAGGATTGAATCTTCTTCTGACAAGAAATAATTTATATCGCAAAAAGAACCGGTTAGAGGTGTTTTGTTGTTGTTGATATTGTTTTCAAAACAACAAAGAGCACAAAATACTTATTCAATAACGCGACTTATAAATTGTATTAACTAAATTGCATAGTTTAGAAAATAAAGTATGAAACTGTAAATCCAATATTTGGAATTTGAAAGCTTATATCAGAAATGAAAAAAAAGTCGTATGTGCTTTTGACGAATTTTTTTAAATTATAAAACTAGAATACACAAATTTTTATAAATTTCTATCGATTTCTGTAAAAGAAATAAAAATAATATAAAATATAATGGATTAGAATATCCTGAGAATTCACTAAAAAAACCACAAACATATTGTAAAATGACATTTTCGCAAAATTTCTAAACTTTGAAACAAAATGTTGTAACAAAAAACTTTAATAACCATCGGAACATAATTACTGACATCATTTTCACTATTAAGCTGTTAGAGCTTTGAAAAATCTACCAACTATACTGCTCTACAACACAACACTCTTCCAGATAATCGCGGCAGATGTTGGTTGCGAACAAAGACCAGGGCAGCAATTATCTCACTTCTTGGAGGACTAACTTTATTCAGGGTGGTTTAATACTTGATTTTATGAGTACGAGACATCTGCAACATATTTAGTTTTATGGCGTGAAGGTTGTGAAGTTTATTGCTTTGTAATGAAAAAAACCGCAAACATATTGTAAAATGGCATTTTCGCAAAATTTCTAAACTTTGAAACAAAATGTTGTAACAAAAAACTTTAATTACTATCGGAACATAATTATTGCACTTTTTTAAACATCACAATTTTATTTTGCACATGATCGTGTGTAAAGGAATTATAATCCATTAAATTCTATGTATTTCGAACGAACTATTTCCAGAAAAAACTTGCATTTGCGATAATAGTTTAAAAAAAAGTTTAACAAAATTAGCATTTATTCATTTCAGTAAGTATATTAAAACATAAGAATTTTTTAAAACATAGCAGAAAAAGCATACAAGTTTGTATGCCTTTAAAACCAACATTTCCTTTTAGTATATAATCTCGAATAATACTTTACACATTCTGAAGAAATACATTAGAGAGACTTAAAAAGCGAGAAACCCCGTAGCTTTTAAACATAAATATCACTTCAAGTGGGAAAATACTCCGTTTTCTCACAGCAGGAATCATGCTTTCTGTATTCGAAATGGAAAAACTAAATGTTCGTTTAAAAGCACAAACCCATTTAATCCATTTAACCGAACTGTAAACGATAACAGTTGCAGCATTAAAAGGTTTTCATCATTTTCACTTGATGAAATTAGGGTTTTTAGGAGGAGAAATCAGTTTTACAGTTTCTTTATTCCACTAAAGATATATATTTTCAGTAGCATAACAGGACCTATTTTTGTTATTTTTATTCATTTCATTCCTGTATTTTTTCTACTATTAAAAGAGCAGTTTTCATGATATGAATATTATTTTAGTAGTTAAATTATTTTTTTTTATTTTTTTCGTGTTCTAATATTAAGGGTATACTTTTTCGCCATAGTTTTATTATGCCATACGACTTTGCATTAGACTCATACTTTCCGGAACTTTTTTGATTAAATCGGGTTTTTTTTCAGAAATTTCTTCCTATTGAAATATCAGCTGTAGCTCATTTTTTTTAGAATGATATAGAAACCAAAAGTACATTTAATGTTTTTTTCCATATTACGTATCTGTAGTAAAAAGATTCAATTAAATATCTATGATCGTTTTCCTGATTATCTTCATTAATATTAATAGTAATAATAGTAAAGAGAAGGTTTATTAGAATACGATAACTTTCAAATTAGTTTAGCAAAAAAAAGCTTCATTGGAACGAAGTTAGAAACTAATTAAGAACAATTTCCCTTATAAATCATTATAAATTTCATGTGACTGTTACAATTTTTTTTATCACCAAAATATTTAAATACTACGATAATAACAAAAAGGGTACTTCATATTAAGTTCGAAGAGCTATTTTTATTCATAGATTTAATTTTCATCGATTATAAATCTATGAATCATTAATATTACAAAGACGAAATCATCTTTACATATACTACGAAAATCTATTCTTAATATATTTTAGTCCAACTCGTATATAACGCCCCATGCAGGCAACCGCAATACTAGATATGATTCAAGCCACTGTTTCCTTTCCTAACCCCACCACCGCATCGATCTCTTTCTCATTCCGGGAAAAAACGGGAGCGGAACTCCTCCGTATCCCGATGCCGATTCCCTTTCGACTGCTTTCCGCTTCCCATTCCTACTCCAGTGGTCGTCGTTCCGTCGAAACAGACGGAGAAATGCCCATTCCCATTGCTCCGGTGACATTTGGATGGTGGGGATTCCGACTGCGGCAGCGCCCTCTGCCGGGAGGATGGGAGGGATGCGGAAGAGACAGCAGTGAGTAGAGCATCATCATCACTCTCTCCCTCTCCATTCATTCTTTTCCATTTCCACTCTAATTCAATCGTCGCGAGCAATTCAACAGGTGCTCGAAAGCAACTCGTGGCCGATTTTCTTGTTCTTGTCGTTTCCACTGGGAGCCACGGGGGTCATTCCCTCACTGCGGGAGCTCAAATTTAGGGCTGAAGTGGTGGGTTGGGAAGACGAATAGGTATTTTGGTGAAAATGTGAGTCCGGAAATGCTTTATGAGCTGTTGAAGATGCAGGAGAATTTAATTTTTGAATGAGATATTTATTTAAAAATTACTGAAAATAACTTTATTTTGGTTACAATAAAAAAAGGGGGGGAGGGAAGACACTGAAGAAAATTTTTGATTGGTTTTAAGCGCTTAGAATAATAAAAATAGATATTTATATGAAATATCTTTTCTTGTAATTAAAAATTAGCAGATTAATACATCTAAAGTGCTATCATGTTGACTAGTATTATCAAGGTATGCAGTACCATAAATGCTGCTTAAAGCTTTGAATTTGTCCAGAAAAACATGACAAAATCAACGATTCAAAAAGAAAGATTTATTCGATTTAAGTAAAATATTCGATAGATAACTTTATAGTGTCTCCTAACAATAAAAAAACAATATGTTGGTATTATAAATATATTTAAGAATTATTTTTATGCAATAGTATTAATTCAAATAAACATTAACCTACGTAATTTTTTCGGTGCATTAGAAATTAAAATTACTGCAGTTAATCATTATCACACCAAGTTACTATTGTTAAATTGTGCTTGTTTGGTTCCAAGCGAAACACACAACAGATTAAATTTGGTTTGGCCTAACTATTTCTTTCGCATTTAGTTATAAAAGTAATGATTAATATTTATTGATAGACTATTGAACTGATCATCAATAAACTTTCAAATTAAGTTAAACTTGCTATAAACTCATCTTGTAGCATGGGAAATACTTTTTAGATACTTTATTTATCGTTTAAGAAATTGCACAGTTCTTACATTTTACGACTTTTTGTTAGGAATTTATAATAATATGGATAACAAACTAGAAACTCCCGTAATTATCCAATAAATGGTATTCTTTTGGTAGTTCATAACTTCTTTAACTGTTGAAGAATTAAGGAAGACTTCACAAATCGTGCTGAAAATAAGTTTCCCCCCTTCTTCTCCGGTAACGCGTCACACTGCAATAAAAGATACTCCAAATGGGTCATCTGGATACCAAGCGGGTCTTTACAGCCATCGTAAAACACGTTCGCGGGGCCCTTTTAATAAAAACAGCACTTTAGATAATCTGAGGGATGGTATACACGCTGATAAAATGAAGTGTTATAAATATCACTCTCGACTAATTCTCTCATACTTTATCCCAAGATTGCAATATTTTTTCAGTAAATTTTCGGTAATTATTAGTTAAAGATTGATCGTTTTATAATTGGATCGAAGTTAACCATCTAATAATAGATTTCTTAGAAGAATAACTTCATTAAATTTAACTTTTTTTTTTCGTTACGGAAGAAAAGCTACCCTTACGTCATTCGTTGCATTTTTAATACAACTTTTCAAACAAAGATTTGAGAATTTTTAAAGATCATCTGTATATTCAACTGCTGGATATTGCTGATTTCTAAACTTCAATTTTTGTTACTCACAAAGGATCTTCCATCTTCACTTCCAGACAACAACAAATGGATAACCAATGCCGCTTGGTATACCTCCCCTCCCCTCCTTTATTCATCTTTTTACCTTTTAAAAAATCCAGGGGATTTTATTCCTTTATTCAAATTAGTTTTCGAAATATTTCCATAGCCTTTCTGACTTAGCTAAACTAACTAACTTTTCAGTGATTACTTTCGATCATTTTACTTTGATACTCTTTTTAAATATCCCGTAACTTGTCATTTCTTTTTTTTCCAATTACCATTAGAGACAAGTAAATAATTATTTGGCGCAGTATACAAATATTCTGGCTTTTGTGCCATAAAATCCCATACCAAACCTCATATGTTTATTTCTTTTAAAATGATTCCTAATTTTTCTGGAAAAAAATAGTTCGTCCAATTTCAAAGCTGCAATTTAATTATTACTTTAAAATATCATCGAAGCATGCGTAAAAAAGCAACTCAAGTTAGCATCACGGATAAAGTTGCACCGTTACTCATAATTAAGCAGTAGAAGGATCCTAATGTATTGGAAAGTTATTGATATATTTGAGCAGAATATTTTTAAACAATAGTAATCGATATTCTGTATAATAAAACTCGATATTTAAAAAGGAAGTTTTTTAATTTCAGTGAGCTTTTTCTACACACTTGAAATAAATAAGGATACATAATACGCCATAAGCCGTTGATGTGGCCATTTCTAACCTTCTACGCACTGCCCACTAGAATTCCTTTGAACTATAATGATGAAATTTATTTGCGATGAAATAAACATCTTGCCACACAAATATTAGAATAAAGCCTTAAACTTTCAAATTCCCATATTTTCCTTTCACCAAAAGAAATCCGTTTATCTTCAAAGCCAAACAAATCTGTACTTTGCAAACAATAACTTAAATCGAGAATTTGCATATCGATAAGTCACCACAAGAATACTGAAATAAAAATCCCATTTCCCTTAATTATTCGAAATCCCATAAATTGCGTCATCCAAAATTTAGCGTCTTAAACTCACAAGAGTCCGGATGAGCAGAAAAATAAAATCCAATCAAATTCTGCCTTTTACCGAAGCCATTAATTCCTTACGAAATATTTTGCAAAAGATTTCGAGCATCACCAATTCATTTTTGAGAAAAAGAATGAGTGATTACATTTGATTCGTTGCTTCCTTTATAAACCCTTCCAGAAGCTATTATAGATAGAGAAGAGGCATCACACACAATGCTGCCTTGCGCCGCCGCTGTCTCGATAAATGAATATTTCGCATTCATAGGCACGCCAAAAATCCAGGTTTGAAAGATTGATTTCGAATTTTTAATTGTTTAGATTAAACGCAAATCTCGTTTGCGCGTGCACTGCCACTCCGCTTTTCGAAAAGGGGTTTTGTTTTAAATTTCCTTTCGGAACGATTCTTAAATCTTGGGGACGAAATGGAACTGGGGACAAGTTCAATACAAAGGGGATTTAGATGGTGAGAGATCGCGCTTTGTGCTCCAACATAAAGCCGTCATTTATCATCGCCGGTGCAGGAATTTGAGAGAGTAGAACTCGGCGATGGAGAGTGAATAAAAATAGCTATTTTCTGCACAGTCAATCAATGCTGAGAAAGATTTCAATTAGTTTTCAACACGGAAATGTACATAAAGGGTGCTGAAATAAAAGTGATTTTGATATCAGGACGCGGATATCGAGAAGTCTTCAACGTCATTATTGTGCTAGTGTATTTGATATTTTTAGACACCTTCAAATGCCCCAATAATTATTATTCAACTAATATCGTTTATCTTTTGTGATTATTTCGGATAATATACATTGAGCCTATTTAATATTTATCAAAATGGTAATTCTTTTGAACAGCAAAGTCTGTATGGATGCATTAGCTGTAACTGAGTAAGTTTAATAAGAAAGTTTAGCTTTCCATTGTTTCTGCAGTACATCCTAGAGGTAGTAAAGAATACAGGAGTATAAATAAAGCATTGTTAATTAATTAATTAATTTTTAATAAGTGAATAGGCGGTAGTTTACATTGAAAATAAAGCGAAATTTTGGAAATTTTTGTTGCATAATAATTTGCTGCACAAACTTCGATAGACACTATCTATAAATCTTACAAAAATCTGTGGTTTAATTATCTTTGTGACGTTTCATGTCCTTTAAGAGAATCAGCTGAACTTATAATTTTGGGAGAAAAATTGTTATATTCTTTAAGAAAAGAAAAAGTTACCAATTAGTATTCTGCACCAATCCAATTCAAATCCTTATTCCTATAACTAATTTTCTTGTCAGACAAGCTTACTATAAGCACATTTAAATAAAACAGTCAAAATGCGCTATAATTCCTGGAGTTTAAATTGATTTCGTTTCTAAACTAAAATTTTTGACGTATGTGGATTAAAAACAAATGAAATATTTTTTGGCCCAGAATAATTTCAACATTATGGCAATGTATTTTAATGCCCTTTCGAAGTGTTTCCGCTTCTGAAACTTCATGTTATTTGCACCACTTTTTCAATTGCGTCATCATTTGGTGATCATATCTGCACCAATTAAAATACACACATTACAGTAAACGAAGAAATAAAACTGCCGACACACAGAATTAAAGATAAGTATTGCTTCGATAATTACTTCATATAATTTGCTGACAATCATAGCATTCGGGTTTAGAAATTAATTCTCCATACTTCGTTCATGAGTTATAATAACATTAGACAGAAACAAGTAAACCCTTTAAACATTTTTGAGAAATTCAGGACCTATATGGATTCAATTTCGGCTCCCAAACATCCCCCCTGTTAAGAATTGTGATTGGAAAAGAGACAAAGGCCTTTTGGCGGGAATCCGAATCCCATCCAGGTTTATATTCTCGAACGTATCGTTTCTCATAACTCTCTCCATCCAAACTCGGAATGGAATTAATCAAGATGTTCCTCGAAACATTCATCTCTCGCCTCCTCCGCGCAGATTAACGGGTGCGAAACCGTTCTGGAAAACTTGTTAATTAATTTGTCTTTTCGATGAACGGGTCTTCCCATTGTGAGAGGGAAGCGAACGGATCCCGCAATGTTTGTAGAGTTAGGGCAAGGCCTTCCCGTTGCGCTTAAGCCTTCGTTTGAAAAGGCTGCCGGAAATTTTCAACTCGATGCAAGGCACTTGTGCTTGTACAGAGCAAATAAAAGTTTCCCACCCTGGACGAGCTATTGTTGGAGCGGGAACAGGCTTTGCGTTGCGGTGTTCTTAAATTTTGGTGGAGGTATTGCTTGCTGTCTAGTGTTCGTCGCCTGGCTCTGTGTGGACAAATATCTTCAGAACAAACCAGCTCTTAAATCCTGGAGATTAAGAAGGAGAAACTTTTCTGCTCTGTCTAGCGATATATTTGGAAATTAAACGAAAGTAGTTCTTATTTTCCCGAATTAAGATGGCTTGTTGCGAATTTAAGGAACGAAGAAAGGTTCCGATTCTGTTAATTAATTTTCCACGGAGGTCAAATACCAATTGAATTAGCTACATCTCAGAAATAACCGACTGAAATATATTGGTTTTTAATAATATATATGTATTTATAGGATCCCATAAATGTCTGGCCTGCTTTTAAGAGACCTACATTTTACACCATCATTTCAAATAGTTTTTAACCATTCCACATACAATGGCTTGCATGACGCGTGTATCGAATTATAGAATCTTATATATTTAAATCCAATTAAGTCAAAGTGGCAACTAATTTAGAAGATAAAAATCATTTGGAAGGAACTCATAAACACTTTAGGTGTCCTTTACTTTCTTATATAGGTTGAAATAACAATAAATGCCCAAAATAGAATGTCAATTATAATTAGAAGGTTAAAGAAATTCCTAGGTCAGAGGGTTTTAGTGCTTCCTAGTATGTTAGGTGTAAATGAATTAGGTGTATTTGTATTTGTTCTTGGAATGAAGGATTCAACTCAAAATGAAGGAGATGAAAAAAAAAAGACATTATAAAAAATTGGGTTTAAGGAGGGAAAATGCATCATCCATAATATAAGCCTTTAATAATTCTCTAGTAAATGCCTATAGTTAGTACAAAATTTCATTGAATCTGTTGAACATTAACTGTTTTTAAAATGTCACCTTTCTCACCTAACTGTGACGTAAAATAAATATTTGTTAGTATACAATATAACAATTATAAATTCAAAAATAAATTTTATTAAGTTCTAAACGTGGGGAAAATTTGAGAAATTCTACTGCATAATAAATCTATTTTTCAGTGAGAATGAAAGTAACTTGTCCTCTTAAAGTAAATTCCATGCGCCAGAAACTTTTTCTTACACCTCCTTACACAACCGATCTTAGTTGTAAATGTACTTTAAAAGTTCCGGACCCACAAATCGAAACGGTATTTGAAAAGCCCAAGTACCGAAAGCGGATCTTAACCGACAAATAACCCAAAGAATTTATTGCCTCATTCTGGAAAAAAAGGGGACCGAACATCGCCGTAACCGAAAAACACCGAAATAAAACGGAAACAAGGCAACAGTCTAAGGAAAAAGAAACAGCCGACATAAGAAATAGAAACTGTCCCACCGTACGCTAACAATAAAAAAAAAGTATCTTGCTCTCAGTAATCTCCAGAGGGAAGAAAAGATCATCTGTAAAGACCACATAAAATTTTTACAACTCCGGGGGCAGTTTTTATTTTTCTTCCGTACGACTAAAACTTCTTGGTAAAATACAGACATCAGAGAAGCTTTAGAAACTAAATGGCTCAAATGCGCGTATGGTTTTTAGAGGTCTCTCTTACGGGTCTTAAAGTCGTAAAAGAGCCAAAGAGACAAAAGAGGACACAAAGAGGATGTGTTTTACGGCAGCAATGGACCACACGGGCTTAAAAGTAAGCTAAAAAAGAGACTTGGTTGGTTAAGTGAACAATTGCAATGCAATCCGGTCTCGCTTAAAGGAGCTACTATAATTTTGCACTTAAGTTTAATTTTAAATGTTCTCTGGCTATTCAAGCGAGAATTTTTCAGTCATTTATCTTCAAGTTTTAGCCGAGAAGTTCCTGTTGGGTTTGGATTTTATTATTTCGGCAGTAAGTGATAAAAATAGTGCTTAACTTTCTGGTGATGTTTTTAAATTGACACCTGCTTCAGAATTCTAAACAGCAGGTAAGACATTCACTAACCTACATTTCAGGTTTGTCTTCTGAGAGAGTTGATGCAAAATTGAGAAGTGCAAGGCAATATGAGAGTTGCCATTGAAAAATATGACGTCTGCATTCTAAGCCTAATTACCGCAATCGTGCTAATCTAAGCAATCTTCTGGGTTTTACGATCATGCAAGTATGCAATTTGACACTGGTAATATTTCAGATTTTTATGATTGCAGATAATATTCCAATATGCATCTAAGAACCTCCAAACAATATTAATTTCATTTTGCATATATGATTCATCGACTGGAATTCGGATCAACTTTGCCAGCAAGAAGATAGGTGATTTTTAGACAAACTCGCAATTCATTGGGCAAATAATTACGACGTTTGTTTTCAAAACAGAGAATGAAAAACAGCTTCGCCTATAATGTCAACAAAGAGCAGAAAAAAGGGAAGCTTAAATAAACAAGTGGCCAAATGTATGTAATGTGGTGAGCACGATAACTCCTGTTGACCTTCCACGCATTGTTCAAATCGTGTGGGGTGTTGCTTTTTAGTAGCATGAAAATGTGTTGCATCGAGGTCACACGCGTGTGTAAATGAAAATTCATATGTGTGATGTTTTATAAGCTTAACGATTATTGAGTAGTTTATAATCTTGGTGTAAAAATAATAAATGACTTTATTGTCTCAATAACTTTTAATGAAGTAAGCTTTTGTGGTTGCATCATTTATTTTCAAAGTTTTTGTAAACACGGAAACAAGTTTGGTGTTTAAGTTGGCTTATCAAAATTAATGGTAGACAGTAACTTTGAAATATTTCAGTGCATTTTTGTTGAAGAATTTTGATTTGTTAGTCCTTGCTGTGTATCATTATGAGAAACTGTAGGACAGCAAAACAAATTTAATTTTCTTTGTTGAATGTTAGCGTTTTCTGAAACAGTTTATGGAGGAAAGAACTTCGAATACTCCAAAACATATTTTGTTTATAATTCAACTCGCAACTTTAAAACAAGGGCTAGTTAGATTTTAATAGATGCAATTCCAAAAGCTAATTTTAATGCGGCTGATGAGAAATCGTTAAATGGCCTCTGCAACGAGTTCGTGTGTATATTTTGAGGTGAATTAAAAAAAAAAAAGCATAAGAAAGGCGCAGTTCGGGTCCGCGCAGTAGATTTTTCGTGAAAACGTCGGGATAAAATCTTAAAACAAGTGTTTCGTATTAATATGCAACTTAATTATCAATCTCTTTAATACAATATTTACACAGAGTAGTATAATGGTACAGAATAGATAAATCACAAGCTATCACAGACCCTTACTACATGCGATATTTATCTATTCTGTAACCATTACACTACTCTGTGTCAATATTGTATTACTTGTTTTATGATTTTATCCCGACGTTTTCACGAAAGATCTACTGTCTGGACCCGAACTGTGCCCTTCTTATGTTTTATTTAGCTTTTAGTAGCTTTTGATAGCGCCATCTGTTGACAGTATATAGAACTACATTTCGCGTATGCGCAGTAAAACATTATTTACTACAAATGCTCATATTTCCCGCAATATTCACATTTTTGAATTCAAATTTTAATACAATGTTTCTTTTACGTATTGTCAAGTATTCTGTGTTTCGTACAGTTCGAAAGAAAACTCTGTGTGTTATAATCTAAAACATGCGTAGTTTGAAATTTTCAATTTAATACCGATTTTTACTTATATTCTGATAAATATTTTTATTGTCTCACTTTGGGTCCTAGTAATACTCCTCAAGATCTTTAAAATGACACCAGAATCAACCTCCTAGTTAAACGCGTTTCCACGCTACACTTATTTATAACCTTACATAAAAATCACTGCTACGATGACGTCACAGGCAAAACAAATACTATGCGACAAACTCTTACAGATATGATCTATCCGTTCTGGGGTCAGCCATTCTTCTTGCATTATTAGTCTCGTAGTTATTAGCGATTCAAATCGGACGGTATTTTGTCACACAAGAAAGTCCGACCGACTATCACTGTAACGAGCGGAAAGACGTTTTCACGTCAAAAAACTAATCACTAATTACGTTTGCTGTCTTGAAAGAAAAGTTCATTGATTTTACTATTGGAATATTTTCTATTAATATTATATAATTGAAGGTAAACTACTTAACTATGCATCATTTTGAAAAAATAAAGAAGTTTGTTTAACTCACGCACATACAGAAATTAAGTACCATGGCAGAATAGTTTTATTTCATTTGAACTGAATGGGAAATTCTGTTTATTTATGTCATCTTTTTAGTACTTAGTTCCATTTTAAATAGTTTGGCATTGATTGCAACTATCACACCGACAGAATAATTTTATTTTTCCATTTGTGACACAAGTGCCATTTTGTTCTAGTTTAATATTACATTGATTATTAAATGTTTTCTCGAAATATTAATCAGATTAAAAATTGATGAAAATGAGACATCCTATGATTGAATACTAATATCAAAAGCTAGTTTAATATTCATGATCAATCGAATGTATTAAACCAAAAATTTTTTCAGAACAAAGAAAACGCATGTTATGAACATTTAACGTATGTTTTATAAACGCATTATTTAAATTTTAAAAAAGTTCTCTGAATTATCTGAGCAGCACAAACAAGCAAGCGAAGATCGCATGCGAATAATAATCTTCCCAGGAACAAATATTTTTCTTCGTCTGGAACATTTTTACGACACTGGTACACTTTATGATAATCCCCTTCTCGAAGCCAAGTCCATTTTCGCGTGGGCTCCCCGCCGACTCAATCCACAATCGCCCCACGATTTGAAAAGAGCTAAAAAAAGAAAGAAAACACAACGAAAATTGACCGCACGAAATCCCATTTCTCCTGATTGCATTGGGACTGCAGGGATATGAATATCCGATAGCAGTCAATGATCCAATCATTATACTCACGTCAAAACAATGAAGGGGCAGTTCGCAATGCGTATATCACTGTGTATACTCGTGTAACTCAGGGAGGTTAACGCAGGGGTGTGTAGTTTTTAATCTTCGTCTGATTGTCTTTGTAAACGCAACAGTGTCCATTTTTAATGCATATTTGCGTGATCAGCTATATTGGACTGAGTTAGGTTATTTGGATAGTGTATTCTGGAGGCGTTGCGAGGCGATGTTTTCTGATGACCTTTTCGGCTCTGTTATTGTTTGATCGGCCGCAAGATAAACACTGACTTTCAAATTACGCATTGATAACTGTTGCTTGCATTAGGATCTCCGAGTATTGGATTATTTGAGTGAACAAATGGTATTGAGGGAGAGGTCTGCAAATAAGAATGAAAAGGGGTTAAAACTTATTTTGTGCACGCTAGTTGTTGATAGAAAATAAAAGTTTTCTTTTGCTAGTTGGTAAATATTATTGCTTTTCCACTGAAAGCTTTTCTAGTCATCATGATATTTACTTCAGGAAGGAAAATTTACGAGGCTTGGATTGTTTGGACAGTGGACTAAAGTAAATGCAATTCTTTGAATGGATATTTTGTTGGGACTTTTTTTATCAACGGAAAAGAAGTAAACTAATTAAACACTGAATATAGATGGAATTGTGAGATCAACCATGTATACAAAGTGTTTGGTTATCAGACTTCCTCTGCGAATGTTTAGACGTCATGTATTTAAAATTTACACACATTTTAAACTCATTTCAAGTTTTTTTTCCACATTATTTGGTGTTTCTAAAGCCCTTTGTTTACCGGTAATACCAATGATGAAAATAAATCAACAGTTTTTAATAAATTTGTGTTTTAGCGGTATTGACTAAATTGATTGTAGCCACTTAAGTCTACATTTAATCCTTTCAGTGTGGTCTTAATTTTTCTTCATCTAAAAATTGAGGATCACTTACTTCCAACATTTTAACAAGGACTGGTGATGTATATTTTATAATGGTAATGATATATATATAATGGTAATTATAATGGTATTTTATAATGGTAATTATAATGGTAATGGTTATGATGGTAATGATGAACAAAATCACCAGTTTTTAATAAATCTGCGTTTTAGCGGTATTGACTAAATTGATTGTAGCTACTTAAGTCTACATTTAATCCTTTCAGTGTCATCTTAATTTTTCTTCATCTAAAAATTGAGGATCAGTTACTTCCAACATTTTAACAAGGACTGGAGAGTAAATTCATTGTATATTTTATAATGGTAACTCTAAAAAATAGTGGAAAAGAGTAAAAATTTTCATTGATAGTTGTGGAAAAAAAATCTTGTTCATTAAATTTAAATTAGAATGGTCTAACGCCATATTAATTCTAGAGTTTCTCCAAATTATTAGTGTTTAAAGTATTTCGTCTCTGATCTTAAGTTCGAAAAAATAGTGAATAATTCTGGATATTAATCTGAAAATAAAGTGCCTCTTGGTAGTTTGTTCATGTAATTGATTCATATACAGTGGAGTCTCCCTATAACGAAATCGCTGGGTTCCAATTGAAAAATTCGTTATAGAGAAAATTTCGTTATACGGAGATTAGAGATTTTTGCAGTTATTTAAGTAAATGTTCCAAACTTTTCAATAGGTACGATAAGTTCAAATGTATTTAATTATGATTTTCAATTGAAAATGAAGTAATATATATTATAAATTTGTTAAAATTATACTAATTTTTATTGTATAAATAAAATGCTCAAAAGTTAAGACAATTCACCAATTTAGAGAATAGCTTGTACTAGTATGTGCTTACGTTTATTTTACTTGCAAAATTCCGTTATTTTACATTTCTTTGCATTTCGTGATGTTAAATTTTCAGAAAAATTTTCACATTTTAAGAGTGAGTGGTTCCAGAAACAGGCACGTGTGAGCGAATTGGTTGCACAGAAATTATCAACTTTCTTCAAAAATGACAAAAATCGAAAAGATAAACCTCTGAAAAAATTCGTTACAAGGAGACAACCACTTCGTTATATGGAGAATATTTTGCATGTTATTTAACATTCCGATTAAAAATTTCGGTATAGGGAGAAATTCGCTGTAGAGAGACTTCTTTGCAGGGAGACTCTACTGTATTCATTTTCGTGATCATTTCTAATCTTCTTGTCCTAGTTGATTATACAACCGAAGCATACAAAACAATCAGCTTTCCTCTGAGCATTACACATGAATCCACCATTAACTGCAGCTGCCGCCGTCCCCTTGCTTTGTCCACCTCCACCAGAGACCTCGCTGTCTACTTTGAAGAAAGCAAAACCAAATTCGCTCTTGCTCCATTTCTCCTGTATATCTGGGGTCAATCTCTTCCTCTATTCAGAGGTCAGTCCGGATGACCACTGGCGGACTGATAATGGAACCCTGCTGCTGACAGGTTGACAAACTGACCCCACGTGGGGAGTGAGACGCGAAATGGACCAAGGGGATTGGAGGTGCCAGCCCGTGAAACAACCCTAATGGAATGGAGGTTTATTGGAAGTTTCCTGGATTATGTATTGCAGCGGCGGTTAATTTATCTTGGAAGCTTCGGTTAATTTCATGCCCTGGTGTGTTGACCAAATGTAGGTAACAAATTTGCTTTAGGGGATTTTGATCTGTTCATTATTCTTTGATGATGCTCTTAGTTGGACAGGTGCAATATTGTATAACATTGTGTCTATGGGATAATTGCGATTGCGAACAGTTGTTAGACTTAATTGTTTAATTGTAAGTATTACATTAATATCATCCCCGGATAAGCTTGTCAGAGTTTCTATTTAAGAATTCCCATTAAAAAAGTTAAACAATACTACTAAGATATATTTATCAAGAAAATTTATCGAGATAGAGATTTTGTGAAATTGGGATTTAATCAAACGATATTCAAGGTGCTATTATTTCTTAGGTGCCATGTTGTATAAAGTTCTGAAATACTCAGTATAAATTCTATTAAAATGTATAATAAAAGTCGTTCATATTTGGTACTTAAATATTTATATCTTAACATTTTATTACAATAGTATGTAGGAATAGGAAAAAAGATGGATATTCAATATCTGAGAAATGAATCAATCCGATATGTTAGTTCAGCTGAAAACGTGTTGTTTCAGAATTTCAGTCCAACAAGTCTTTTATAATTACTTTCAGTTCTTTAAAATTAAATGGCATAATGGAAACTTTTTAATGTTAAACTTAAAAAACAAACATTCAACTTGAACTCTTCATCTTAGCTAAAATGGAAGCCAACATCAACAAAACTAAAAGAAGCTTGAAAGCGAAACGAATTGAGAAACAATATTATAAAGACATTAGAAAGAGAAATTCCCCTTGCCTTTAAGAGATCTTCTTTGTTTTCTTACGTTCATTTTACAATTGCAGAAATCGGTTGAGAAAAAGCCATCTCTAGAACCTCACGAGGCATATTTTTATTTATTTATTTATTACTATTACGTATTCGAATCAGTAAGACAACCAACAAAACCACTGCAAACTTTTCGCTGCTGAAGGAAGAGACTGAAATAATTCAACACCGCTTCCTATATAAAAACCGTTCCTCTGTTAGTCTTAAAAATTCATTCTCGGGCGTGGAAGATGAGAAATTCCCGTGTCTCATGCCTAAGCATTGTCTTGACATCCACCAAAGTCTTTTGCCTGCATAAGTTAAAACAGTGGGCTTTCGAAACAACAGACTTGTCCTACCATCCAGTAAGCCAAGGGGCTTTCTCCGGACTCTGGACCGATCCTTTTTTTCTTATCCCCCCCCCCAACTCGCTGTTGTCCGATGTCAGATCACGTGATTTATGTCTTCCAAGAGGGTGGGTGAGGGGAATAACATTTTAGTGGATGGGTGGACTTGTTACTTGCTCCCCAAACATTGCTTTTACATGGGGCGTACAAGCAGAATATCTTGCTGCGATACATTGTTGGACTGTGAAGAAACTGCATAGGATATTCAGAAGTCAGAGAAATTGGTCGACTGATAGATTGTCGATAGAAAAAAAAAATCTACATGTTATGTTTGTTAATAGAAGGGGTTTTCTACGTTGTTTTTATTTTCTCGTATACGAAGTATATAAAGAAAGAGAGGATAATCATCAAAACATTCGCCCTCGAGGTTTTAATGAATATCTGTTTTAAGACGTCCCCGAGTCCGAATGAATCATTTTAGGAATTATCTCCGTCTTTTTGTCGGTCGGTCTCTGAACACGATAACACAAAACGCAACAAGTTAGATGGATAAAATTTGGCATGAAGGCTTAATACGAAAATTGTGGATTTCTTTCAAATTTTGGAAGAAATCCGTTTAAGGAAAGTCTCTCTCTGTCTGTCCGCTCTTGTGCATGTGAAAGTGAAAATTCAAAAACGCATCAAGCTAAATGAAATTTCTTGTACGCTTTATTCCTAGCATTGTAAATCTGAACCAAATCTGTCAAATGGAGAAGGTTCAAATTGCATAATCGATCTTCTTCTCTATGCAATGAAACCCGAAACGCACCATATTGTTTAAGTAAACGAAAAGGTCGAGGCAGCAGAATCTCGCGGGTTTCTATTCAGAACTGCATGGATGTTTAAATTAAGGAAATACAATAAGTTTAAGACATTGAGAAAGGTTGCATTTCATTAATTTATATTTTCGGGGATACCTTTATATATTTTAAATCTGCTCTTTCACCTTTCTTCAGAACCTAATTTCATAATAAAATTTATTCAAATTATGTAATCGTTTATTATTTTCTCAGTAAGTTAGGTTAGTATGCAGCAGTTAACTAGATTTTCGAAACATTCATACATCAACGTTTCGGGAATTCTTTTTCTTTACGTATGATAATACAATATATATGAATTCTCTGATTAAGTTCCATTCAAGGAATAATTTTCACATTAATATAAATTTTGACAATGATGATGAATAAAAATTCCTGCAAGTGAATTTACCACAATGGAGTAATCATATTATGCTATCTCAATTCACAGAAGCGATGCATCCATTTCTCGCTTATACAATCGATCTAAATGAATATTTAAAAACATGAGATAAGCAGCAAATAAAGGAAAAACAATAATTCATTTTCCAAAATAGTAGTTTGCTCGAAGTTTATACAGAAGTATCTGCATTTGCCATACTACCTTAAACGATATCACTGAATAATGATGAAAACACACTTTTAAAAGAGGTTTTTCAATTTAGCATTCAATTCTAATGCTGAACTTATTTGATTTTTAAGATAGTAGGAGGCGAATTTCTAAACAAAACAAGTCGGTTAAAATTGGGAAAACTATTGTTTTTACTTTACTTTGGGATTTGTGTGTTGTTTATCACATTCTGCCCATCTAAATGTAAATGTAGGCAATAATGTTTCCACACTCTTCTTTGAACTTCATACCAATAAGAGTAACAACAAATTTGCGAATTGCCAAGTTCTCACGCTTCAAAAAGAAAAGTTTAAGGAAAAAGACTTCCTCGGAAGCCAAATGGTCAAAGCGCGAGAACAAAGATTTTTATCACTGGAACCGACGGAGAAACAGATATGGAAATTGAAATCCGAAAAGGATCAGTAGGTCAAACGATGATTGGGGAAACAATAGTCAACCTTTTTTTTCTTTGCTCGTTCTTTTACCTTCTGTTCTTCGCACCCTCTCGAAATAATTCGATTACTCCTAAGGCGTCTGTTTTCAAGCAGATGGCTTATGCGAACTGTCTGTAAAGTGATATGAGAAATGTTCTACAATACCGCCTCCTTCTGTCTATGGGTTTCTTCTTTTGGGTGTTTTTGAGAAGGAAAGAAACGAACATGGAAAGCAGCGCTCATTGAAGAAGCTTTCACCTTCAGTTTGAAACTGGAGCGATTATTCGCGGGAATATCGGTTTTCAAAATGCTTATTGATAATAATCCGAATATTAAAAGCACGAATTTCACATTTCGAACTGTTTTATAAATATTATCATGTCACTTTATTATGATCATTTTACAACAGCAACAAAAAAAAATTACAAAGCTTTCTCAATATAGATCAAGTCATCTAGTGTAATTTAACGGACACGAAAGATTTTATAGCGCTTTCTATTTTTAGATTCTCAGAACATTTATAAAAAATTGGTTAAAATAATCGTCATATAAAATGTTTTACTAACATTTGCCGAATAAACTCTTTAAACTGAATTTTCTTTTATTCAAAATCAATCAGTACTTGAGTTTCTTCTACAATTTTGTGTTAGCGATTTTGTGGACACCAGAATACAGATGGCAAATGGGAAACATTTAAGGAACTATAGACTTTCACAATAATTGACTTTAATATTTAAATTCTATTTCATGGAAATGCGAGTTAGTAGTGCTCAAATGGTTTCAATTTCTTGGTTTACTCAAATGCCAGGGTATAAAGTTAATCTTAGGTTATGGGTTTAAATTCATTTGAATTTTCAAATGCTTACTTCTGGAAAAATAATATCTCTACAATAATTGTTATTACTTGCGCATAAGCTGTTAGGACATCAGGTGAAAAAGAAAAAAAAACCCATTTAATTACAGAAAATTGAAGGAACTCTGTAAATGAACTTCATAACCTCCTTAAATTAATCCAAGCAAGCCACCGCTCATGAAACCAAAGGATCATTTAGATATAATTTTTGAATAATTTACTGAAGTAATTTAATGCAAAAAGTATTATTACATTTTAAGAAAAAGCAGATAGAAGGCAGAATGACAACAAGCTTGAGTTCAGAATGATTGAACTCTTACAAGAATTTCTTATTAACTTAAAATCAATTGATCGAATAGCAGTTTGAGCAATTAATTGCTGAAGCATTTTCAACAACACGCATTTAAAATTCTTGCGCTCTTTGTTTAAAGTACTTTTAATTTGAAATCGTGTTCGGAATGCCAAACTGTCATGAATAAAAATTCCATTACAGCCCACAAAAATATTTTAACTGATTACAGAAAATTATCATTCTTCGTGTTCAAGTCAAACACACAAATTTGTTGAATATATAATCATGCATGAGGTTCTGATGTCAGAAGTTATAGTTTTTGTTTAGTGCATACGGAATTATGCTAGGTCATTTTAATAGATTTATGCACTCAGTTTCATTTTTATTCTAATGATATTCCTAAAGAAGATTTATTAGCAACTGAGTCACCTTTTGTAAACTTCTGCATTAAAGAAGTTGCGTCCATATAAGGCAGGAATACAACTTATACACAAGTTAATCCACAAGGGATATTAACAGCTACGCTTGAGATTCTATCTTCTATTATGACGAAAAAAGGTACATAAAATTATTTTAGAACCATAAATGAGCATTAGATTCTTGAATAAACACCTGTTTAAAAAGGTAGGTGGGGGGGGGGGAATGTAAAGTCAAACTCAAGAAACTGAACTCCACTTCTGTGTATACTCTTTTTATTATAGGTGTGGCAATGATATATTACATCTTTTTATAAAATAATATTTTATTGGTCAGTTTTTAAAAAATTCTGACGTTAAATTCAGAATGACGGATAACCCGAATCATGACTTAACGGGCTTTAGCAATCATTTCACAGTAATTTTCGATTATTATTACCAACAAAGAGAACAATAATAAGAAATAACATATAATTGAGAATTTATGGCAATAAGTATAGTCTATAAATTGCTCAAAATAAAATAATCATATCGCTTATTTGATCAAAGCCGGTGTCCGCCTAGATAATAATTTGATTGATGACGTCGACAAGAGTCTTGTTTTCGCAATAACAACGCAATTCGAAAGCGAAGAAAGATGGATCGCCAAACCAATGCACCATTAACGGAGAATCGTTTGAAATGCAAAGACTAATTTGCAAGCATCTGCAATTTCAGCTCACGTACTACAGGAAAGCAGTTGACAAAGCGTGGCATCGTCTCTGAGATATGTTTGGCAAACGAATAAGAGATTAATGACCGAATCAGTCGAGTTCGGCTTCGGAGAGATAAAATTCTTTTCGATTCATGAATTTCACTTGATGCAAGACAAACAATCAATATTAAAACTGTTCTGTTTTGCAGCAACCTTCTTCTGCAATATCTTTCTGTTTTTTTTACGCTCTTCTATGCTCTTAATTCTTAATCATTATCAGCTGCTGAGGGAAGAAAGCATTTGAAATAAATCTCTTCATTTTTATTCTCGCACATAATTAATTCGAACGGAAAGACTGAAGCTAGGTGATAACGTTAAGTCTCATACTTTTTTTTTTCTTTTTTGTTAATTTGAATTTTTTCCCCACCATCTTGTGTTCGGCGTCAAATGATCAAACACAGAGGAAAAAAGTACGGAAGAACAATCATGATCGTTACAAGAAAAAGCGTAAGTGGTGCAAGTTATTGCGGAAGACTTAGCCAGAAAACTGTGCAATCCCGATTGTAAAAAACTGCATTTCTTAATTGTCCTGTTTATAATTGTGACGTATTGATGGTATACCGTTGACTTGCATACAAAATTCAAAATTATAGATGGTGGAAATTTTTAATAAGATGTTTCAAGCAAAAATTTGGGTTCTACAATAACAACAGCAAAATAATAATAGTCTTCTAATCTCAGAAAAGATTACCTTGATTTCTCCTAAAATAACACAGAAACGAGTTTTGAAGAAGTAATTAGTTCATTACTACACTAATAGATTGGAAGATAACCTATATAAATATTATTAAGTTAATCGTTGCGATCAATGGTTTTGCAGGCTCTATTATCAGTATGATTTTCTTTATCTTCTCTTTCCCGACATACAAGCGAATTTTTGCTGAGTGACATTCTTTCTATATTATTATAATTTAATCATAATAATTAAGATACCTGAAAATATTCTTTAACTTTACGGCACCTAAAAATTCTACTAATATATTATTTTCTAATTGGAGATTATAAATCAATTAAATGTAAGAATTTTGTTATGAATTTATATAAAATTATTGTAATCTTCCATTCGAAGGATGAAACATCAAAAATCAATTTATTTCTCTGGGTTATTCCTTTAAAATGCTCAATAATACTTTCATACGCTCCGATTGCTATAATTTCAATCATTTCCAATTGCTGTGCTTTTCTTTTCATAGTTTTCCCTTTCTATTCTTATATTTTATTATATTTCATTTTGTGAACTTGATTTTCACATTTTACGGTGCGTATATTTTTCATTCCTTTCCAAACACACGATATCTTTAAATTTAGCCAACTGACCGCCAATGTCTTTATTTCCTTTATTTCTTCTCTTTCAATTCAACCCAAAGAATAATATTTCAATATTCCCGACTTAGACCGCCTTCGCTGTGAAACTCCGCACCCTCCCATGAAGGGTATCAATCGGATTATAAAATAAATCCCGCTCCGATTGAGGGAGTGAAAGGACATTGAAATGAACGCTTTGTATTTCTCTTGTCCCCTTAGCCTCAACTGATGTGGACCAAGACTGTAATCCTCACTTGGCGCCTGATTAGCGCGCGCCAAAAGCGCCGATAATCCGTTTATCTGGTTGAGTACAAGTGGTTCGGGTGAAGGTAAGAGTGAGAGACTGAAATTATTGTTTAATTCATTACGGAAGAAAATGATTTCATTCTTGAAATGACTCTCTCTGCTGATTGGTCGGGGATTTCAATGGGGAAAAGGGGAACTTTTCTCCTTCGCTTTTGAGTTGGGGGGGTAGGGATTTCCAGTTGTTTCAATTACACCTCTCTACGACACAGACTCTAGTGGTTCTGGATTTAATAATTTGTCTGTTGATACGGTACACGTATGACTCAGAATACTATACTTTTAATAATTTTTAATTGAAAATTTTTTTTTTTCCTACTAAGATATAATGCCAATGGTGAGTCTGTCTTTTCTGTCCCAGATATAATGAACCTGAAGGTGGCAATTTGCCATTTCTATAATGTTACCTTCAGGTTCCTTTTTCAAAAAACGCCCGCTAAATTATCTCAATTTTCGTTTCAGAATTTAGTCTAGTAGTTACTTTTGTTTTAAGTATGAATTTGAAATTTATAAAAGACTATAAGAACGAGAATACACCATGTGACATTTCATAAAAGTCTTTTGTAGCCTTTCTCTTTGATTTAAATAAATTCATCCGCTTTTCTCCGATTTTTTTCCCTTCTCGTAATTTTAAATTTCCTTGTAGTAAATTTCTGTTTTTAATTGGTTTGAATTGCTGTCCTTCAAATAATGCAATCAATAGTGATTAAAATTTTATGAAACCTGTCATAGAAAAGCAGCCAGAGAGAAGAATGAATGATTATATTCCAGATATTTTCTCATCAGAAATCGAAGGTATGTATACTTAACAGCACAAATGCTCTCGTTTATTTATGTTAGAATAATGTTGCAAAGCTATAAAGTCGTTTCCCTGAGATGCTAGACTTGGCGACCATTTTGGCGACTTGGCGGTAAAGTTGGCGACTTGGCGGTAAAGTTGGCGACTTTGGTGACAAATGGAATTTTCTAGAAGGACCTCGAACTTTCCACCTATTTCTACTGGCTTCATGAACTTTCTAGAGATTACGTCACTTCCTACGTAATGAAGTCACTTCCTGTTGAAAAGTATAAAGGCAAGCTCTCAAGCCAAGAAAAGTCAATTGGAATTTGACCTGCAAGCAAGCTGGTGAGTTAACAAGAAACCTTTGAGCGTTGTGTTGAGATTTATTGGTAGTATCTGTTGAGAATTTTTACTAGTGCTGTGTTAATACTTGTGCTACGTTTCTTTGCTTGGGAATATTTGTAAAATAAAAAGCTTTATTTTTTTTAAATCCTGCTTATTGAATTGCACTCACGTACACCCACAAGACAATTTTGTTACAATAATTTAGATTTTCACTGATGGTGTTTTTATAATCTAAACACATTTTTAAACAATGAAAAGTGAGGCTGTATTTTTTCCCAGCATCTTGGAATTCTAAACATTTTTTTTTCAACCTTCCCCCATACAAACAATAGCGATTCACCACGAATAAACATTTAACTAAATGAAATTTGGTTAGTATTTTTTAAAAGCTATTCAACTTTCCATGAAGTATATATAAAAAAACTACTTGATATATCGGATAATTTTTTACAAGTAGCCTAGCGTAGCCTAGAATGTATTTATGGTATAGTGATGAAACACTAAATTTAATCGACAAGATAATAATCAATACACACACCTGAAGTCTAATGCTATTCACCCATCCATCGCTATTTTTTAAGTTAATTTTTTTCCAAAATCGCTTTTTTCCCATTTACGCCTCATTATTTTTCAAACCAGGTGACTGGATAAGATTTTTTCTGTTCCCAGTCATGGGAAAGCTCGGTCTATCGCAAAGTAGCGCCTAATCACCAACCATCCCACCCTCTCGATCCAGAGTGGAAAAACGCGGCAAAACGGCACGGAAGAATCAAATCAACATCCCTCTTGAAATTGAATAAATAATTAAAAGACCTTCATCACTTGGGCTCTCCATTTCGCGGAAACCCCTCATCAATCACCCACAAAGGGAATGAATCTCCGGACAGTGCCCATGCGCCGTGCCGAAAGCGACAATCCCAATGATTCGGGCGACAGATCCCTATTGTTCGAGAAAGATCAAATGAATAATGAATAATTTTCCCCGGGTATATAAAAGTTTTCATTTATTCGAGATGAAAATCAGACATCACCGAAGAGCTCTCTCTTATCTCTTGCAAACACAAATGGAGGAGGAAGAGTTATCTGTTTTTGGAGAAGGGATGATTCCAGTATGAATCCAATGAGGGACCACACCCTTGTCCCATTGTGCGCGTTTATGCCCGCTCGTTAAAAGCGATCGCTTCCCCTCCCTGCATTCACTCCAATAATCTAATGAAAAAGAGAGTCAGTCCGTCTTTGAAGGACTTACCTAGGGGGACCTCGCATTT
>BGPR01000228.1:352857-465040 GCA_013235015.1 Araneus ventricosus
AATTGGACTGTGGTCAAAAGCCCTACCACCAACAATCGCCTCGCCCTATGCATACAGTCCCCTAACAATTTTATGTCTCAGAAGGGAGCCTACACACCCGAATTGCAGAGAATAACTCCCAATGCCTTTGTCATAACCGCGACAGACAGTCGCATAACAATCGTCGAGAGGTGCTCCCCGTAGATATACCTTCTGATGATTAAATTAGATCCTGCCGATGTCAGAAATGAATAGGGCGCTATTCATTTGTAACGGTGTCCTAATGAATTGGACCCGAAAAGGTTGGCTTTTATCACTCCATAACCGACGTGTCTGTTCGTAACGACAGGACCTCGTTGATAAGGTTGTGAGCATCTGCCGGTTGTAAACAAGATGAAGATGTATCCAGGGATATGAATTTATCGCCTAATGGAAAGCGGCGAGTTAGTTGCCGGCTGAATTCGCGAAAGTTGTGCGTGTGCCGATCAAAGTTTTGAATATTTCCGCTGTCGGAAGGTCTTTAAATTGGACCGTTCTTGACATGTGTGGCTAGGTTATCTTCTGAAACTTAAATGATTAAGTTAACAAACAGATTGCAATGTTATTTTTCATGAAATAAATCTCGTATATATTTAAAATTTAAACAAAAAAATTCTTCTACATCCAAGTAGTACGCATCATTATTTTAAATACATCCCTTTCGTAACCTTTTGGTGTCGTTTCTCTGTTTTAATACTCTTACTTTTATCCTCGAGAAATCCTTAATTAAACTTCAAAAATCAATTCATTCATTTAAAAATATTCATTAGAAATTGTACACGAATGAACGCATATATCCATAATTCATTACAACTCATTTATTAAACATTGTATTTTTTTAATTATAGCCATAAAAATGCAAAATCGAACAACAAGGATGTTTGCAATGAATCTTGCATGTTATAAACGTATTAGGAAATGATTTACATTTGTTTTATCAAGGAAGACTGCTATTCAATTACATTTAAAAACATATGTATATCATACTTTTAAAAAAGAGTTTACTATGATATGTCAAAAATGAATGTTAAATATTTTTAATATAATCAAAAATCATATACTTTAATTAAACAATTAATTCAGTTTTAAATGTGCTCTATTTTGGAACTTAACATCACAATCATTTAACAGTTTTTAAGTAAAATAATACAAAAAATTCTCTAATAACATAGCACCAGCCACGACAATCAAGATTACTTAAGTAGTTAAAACTGAAAGCATATCGATCTATAATTAACTTTTAAAGTGTGTAATTGATTCCATAATTACTAATTAATTTATAAATCCATTTTTTTCTTCTTCTTTCGATAACAGTTTAAACCAAGAAAAAGGCCCCAAGGAAAAAAAAACTGGCAAAGGGATAAAAAAATGCCGACAATTAGCCCAGATGAAAAACCCAGCTAATCAAAATTGTGATAATCAAACATAGATTTACTAAATTAAGCGTGCGAATTTAATATAATGACCGGGAGGGGGCCCGTCTCTAATTTCATCTACACCATTGCAGATAATTTTAATTAATACGCAGGTAATTGCCCACAATTCATTACCTCTTGAAAACATTTTGCTGCGATATGACTGTAATGCTGCAACATTAAGAAGCGCCATTATAGTTTTAATTACACCTGGGACTCGCGACGGAAAGTTAATTTACCAAATCGTATTTCCTAGTTAATATTCTGAAGAAAAAAACTACTGATGATCCTGGTATACCTTGGCGCTCTATTTTCCTACAGTCACTTAATGCTAAAAGCATGGACTAACAGCAGGTTTCTAGCTATAAAGCTATAATGATAAACCAAGCAATAATGCCCTTCGTTTTTATTCGCCGCTGATCCGAGAGGTGGGCGACATTTAAAAATTCATTTAATCTTTCGTCGCCAAACCCGTATCTAAGAGTAAGAGTTGGGTAGATTTAATTGATGTGGTCAAATTTAGTGCGGCGTTTTTTCATTGGAAATGAATACTTTTGGATAAGATAAATTCCTAAAGGATGCGCTGGAACTGTTCATGGGCTCTACAATCTTTTGTTTAATGTCAAATGAATAAGTTTTCTAGTTACTTTGCTTCTAGTTGTGGTAAATTTCTGTCGTCAATTTTACACCGAAAACCATGTGCTGGGAATATTTAATTGATATGCTCGGATATAATCAAGTGTTTCTTTATTGTGAATACCTTTAAGTAAGATAAATTTAACTTAAAAATGAATAATTTCTTATTTAACATTTGATGAGCTTTTTTCCTAGCTAATCTGACAAAAGATAATTTGAATAGGCTTACACTGAAATTAAAATTTCCTTCCGAAATTAACAAAAATTTAAATGGAGAAGCTAATTTTGAATTTAGATCTTAATGATTTTAATTGACATAATAAAAACAGATGTCTCACTTTTTTTTTCTTTTACTACCGCTTTAGATCATTTGATCTGTTATATTAGGTTTTATGCTAAAATAACGGCGTGCTGGAATTTTGCGCATATTTGTTTGGAAGCCAACGCATGCAAATTTTGTATAAGCAAAACGTTTAGCCTATTTTAATACAAATTGATTGATCCTCAAAATAGAAATTTACAATAAGAAAAGGAAAAATTCGTTACATCTATTATGCGTAAAGCATCTGTAAACACTTAAGCCTGTTCTGATGCAAATTAGTCTTATTTATAATGTGTGAATTCCACACATTTCCAATTTACATAATCCTCTTTGGAAAAACTGACAGTGAGGGGGTGTAAGGCCTGCTTTCACTGAAAAAGGAAAACACACCCCTCCCTCCCCCCTCTCCTGTATGAGTATCAAAATTCTTCGCTTTCGAACACAAACGGAATAGAACTGAACAAAGTGTCGTCAGGTTTTATATTATATAACACAAACTATTCTAGGTCTCGTCGTTTTTTTATGCGTACGTCTCGAATTGGAAACACTTTATTGGCCAGAATTAGACAAGGGGATGAGGGGGTGCCAAAGGTTGAAAAAATGATTGCACACGAATGTGCATGAGGAAACCTTGCTGCATTTCCACTAAAATTGAATGACTGCTCTGATAGAAATGAAGAGACTCACAGGGGGTGAAAAAGAGAGAGAGAGAAAGAAAGAAAACATAAAAAATACCTGCCAAGTACGCAGCATTTCGCTCGGGGGGCGAGGTGAATATGAAAATATATACCTTTAGTATTTGTGAAATCGCCCGAAAATAGGGTCTACCTGGCATTTGAAGCAGAATGAAGCAAAATAAGGTGTAAAAAAATACACGTTTTGAATAGGAAGGAACGATACAAAGGATGGAAGAATGGTAAGAGGGAGGGCAGATACATTTTTTCGACTGAGTTATATGTTTCTGAATCCACATTGACTTGAAACGCCGGCATTCTCAAACTTGACACTTTTTTTCTTCACTTCGGAGTGCGCAATGCTGTGACACATCGAACCGACAAAGGTTACAGCTGCAGTTAGTTTCATATTCCGCTCCGAGAAAACCTCCCCTTCTCTATTTTACTGGAGTTCTGCTGTCCCCCCTCCTCCTTCTGTATATAACCCCGTGCGCAAGAATAACCTTACGGCGAGAAACAGACATGGAATATAGTTCAACTGCGGATTTGGTTTGAGGCTGAAGAGGAATTTAAAGAAAGGAATATACGCCAGTGACAAATAGAAGAGCTATTGTTGTGCAGTTGCCGCTTTGGTTGAGTGTAGGGGAATTTTTTTGTTGCCTGAAAAGTCTGAATGAGATATTAGAAGATTTTTTTTTAACAAATTTGATCACTGTCGGATATCTGTAATAAAATTTTCAGTGTTATTTATTGATTTTTAGTTTTTGGATTCATTGCATCCCCTTGTCTGATTACCATCTTTGATTTGCATTTCATGCAATTTGATTTAGAGCATCCATTTGTAAATGTCGACATGCACTTGTTGCTCTTTAGATGAAAATTGATTTTCCTTTTTTGGCGAAATAAATAAATAAATAAATTAATATAATTTATAATTTGAAGCTATTTATTAATTTAATGCCAGAAGCTGAAATTCATTTTAAATATATTTAACCTTTAATGGTTTTAACTAAAATAGTGCCGCAGCTGATTTTTGTTTATAAATTGATAAATCTAAAAGAATCAGGAAAAGCTAACGCAAATTCGTAGTTTTAGCTTGTTAATTAATGGACAGCTATTTAAATATATATATACACTAGCTGTTATGCCCGGCGTAGCTTGGGATTAAAATACTTTCATGTCTAATATTTTTGATCTAAAAACTACTTTTGTGCAGAAAATTATAATACCCAAAATTCTTTTATCATCTAAAACATATTTTTAATTAAAATGAAAATATCAATGGAACACTACGATATTTAAAAACCGCCCATAGCTAATTTTCTCCATAAGTTATTAGTATTTTTTATATAAGTATTTCAATTTTTTTTTATAAATCTTGCAGTATAAGAAATATTTTAACGGATGTTTTGGAAAAATAATTTAGTAAAATTTCATTAATAAAAAGTGTTCAAATAAACCAGATCAATAATTATTCCTAAGGACGAGTTTTCTGCTTCGTTTGTTTACATTTAAGTGCCTGTTCTATGTAATTCCGGTGTAATGCTAAGTCAACAGAATCCTCAAAGTCCAACATCCGAGCAGATATAATCAAGATTTTTAACGTAAGTAAACAAACCAGAAAACTCGTCTATATAAATTATGAATAGTCTGATTTTAAACTTTTCTTTTAGTCTTCTTCCGGAATTCTCACAATGTGTTCCAGCAATAGTTTTTCGTACGTATTCTTGTTTTTCACCATTAAAAAAGTGTTACAAATTGTAAATTTTATTAGCAATTTAATTTTTTAAAAATTATGAAAATGAGGGCAACAAATTGAACGGAAATTAAACGTGTGTCATTGAAAAGTTAATTTTTTTAAACTTGAATATGGTGTGAAAATAGTTTTTGTGAGATAATATTTTCGAAAAATATCACGGAAAACGCCAAAATCTTACTTAACTTCTAATCAACTGAAATTTTAATTAACTTTAGGATTTTAAAAGTTGACAGTGATCTTTCTCTTCTTATATAAAATATTAATAAAAATAAGCAAAAATTTCAGGTAATAAAGGTAAATTAATTCAAAGTCTAACTGTTGCCTAGCAACGGAGTAGCGGAGTGTCTGCATATAATCAATTATTTATTAAATTTTGAAAAATTAATAAAAATTGAAGGAAACATTTCACAGATATAAAATTGGTATTATTGAAAATGTAAAATTTTTAACTTTAAGATGGTATAAAAATATTTTTGTGGAACAAATTGCTCCGAAGTTACTGCGGAAAAACGGTTTCGGTTAATTTTTAATTAACAGAGTGTTTAAATAACTTTTGGACATCGAAAAGTTGACAATAATCTTCCTCTTGTCTTAAATAATAAGTGTGCTAAATTTGGTTTAAATAGGTCCAGTGGTTTAGGAGGAGATGTGGAACATACCCACATACAAACCCACAATGACTTTTATTTATATTAAGATAGCACCCTTAAAGTGGAATATCTTTATCGTCGCAAAACCATTGATTCTTTTCTGAATATTTAAAGTAGTGTCTGTCTCTTCATGAAATTCTTGTTATTCACTGCAATTTTTTTTTCTTAAACACATTATCAAATGAAACTCTATTATTTCACTTTCAAAAAAAGTTACATTAATATGATAATACGAATGAAATATGAAAGAAACCCCTATTTCTGATTTTTAAAAAATTAAACTGATTATTCACTTTTAATTATAATTAATTACCTTTATAATAAAAAAAAATATTTTTATTGGATTTGTACCTTTTAAATCAATCCGCTCAACATTCAGCTGCAACAATCAAAGCTAAAAATTTCACTGTTTAGGTGAAAACAAGCGTCCCAATAAGAGACAATGGCAGATAATGGGTTAATATACAATTTTGTTTTCAGAACACCTGGTAAGCTGATATATTATCATTGCTTTCATTAGGCAGGCTTAGTAGTATGTCTCGGATATGATTTTATAATACTAAGTCGTGTCCAAAATTATCCCAATAATGATTTGAACGAAGTAAAGGGAACAACAATTACTCTGTAAACCGTCTGACTCTTAAATACAATCCCAGACATAGTAATCAGCTTTTCTAAAAATAATAAAAGTCCATTTTCCGATACGTTAGTTAACCAATAATCTTGTAATAGCTATGTCAAAATAATGGCTGTCTGTTAGATTTAAAACATAAATCTAGTTTATATTCATAATGTCAAAATTTCCTTCGCAATTGATGAATTTGAGTAAAATTCGTGACAAACTTGCTTTTATAATATGTTTTTTAGTGCAACAGACTCACGACAGTCTTTTCGTGCGTGGTGTAGTAATAAGCATAATAGCCAATTACTTGAACAAACGGTATGGTCAATTGGTTCGCGAGAATATCCTAGGAAAGATTTTATCAAATCGTGTGAAAATAAAATTTTAGTTATAAACCATCATTTATTAGCATTTCATTTATTTTGTCATCATAAGCCCAAAAATAAAAGATACGAATGAATTTATTGCTCGTGAAACCCATGCTGCACCATCTCCATAATCTTAGATCGACTTTCTTTTCATTTGATTCCTTTCTCAGATCCCCCTCCTTTCTTTCTCTTCTTCGGTCTCTTTTCTTCGGTTCCACCCCGCAACAAATCGGTAGTGTTACTGAATAGTCTGAATATGTGCATTTATTTATTTATTTGCTTTGCGTTTCCCCCTAGTGTTATTGCAAACTCAACTGTTTAGGGTCAGTTTTGAACTGCAGCTAGACCGCTAATAGTCGGGTAGGGGGCTGACAATCCTAGCCACTTGACTAGTGATTGTGGGAGAAATGAAAAAGATGGAAGAAGGGGGGGGGGGCACAAGCAGAGGGTGCAAAAGATTTTTTTCCCTTTTCTTTATCGCCCTCCCCCTCTGCTATTGCCACCTTCAACCTCCCCCTGAGAAAAAGTCGTAGTGTGTTTTTCCAGCATTTAGAAAACACTTTAAGAGTTTGTGTTTCCTTCCGATTTGGGGGCATCACTTTCGGTCTCTTTTATTTTCTTCTGGAAGTCAGTTTGTACCACTTTGTAACTTTTGTGAACGTTTCCTGCAGTAAGTTAAATGGAACTTCTCTCTCGGTGTTGGTCTTTTGCTTATATTATAAAGTCAATCCTCGAGGCTTATTGTCAAAGTGTGGAAGGAAATGGTTTCCTAAATCCACAGTAATCTGGCGGCGAATCACTTTTTATGAAAAGAATGCCTTCTTGCAAATTCAGGTGTATTTTGCAAATAAGGACGAATATTCCCTTTCAATTTTGCAGTTATATCATAGAGGGTATCCTTTTAATAAACTAAACTCTTATCATCCGATTTACTTCAGAAACTAAGATTTTTAAACAAAAAGTCTGTGTCGATAAAATGCTTTTTAATTATTAGAATGCTTCGATAATTTAAAAATAACTGCATTTTTTCGTCTTCAGAGCAAAGCAGTGTACAAATACAATTTTTTTTTATTATTTAGTGAAAGAAACAATTCTTTATTATCTATTACAATAGTTATTCAGTTCTGAAAGTAAAAGACTTTCTTAAACATTTAGTAAACTTGATTTTAAAAAGTAATGCATTTCAGCAATCCGTTGATTTTTCAACAATCCATTTCCATTCAACAGACATTTCAGTGTTTATTTTAGTTGTATTTTTGATATAAGCTATATATTGCCCGTCCAAAATTTAAAATGATTCTTAATTTTCCTAAAACATTTAAAGTGTTTTAATTATTTTTAGCAAAGGATAAGTAATATCCATCTAATTTATTCAGATGATAATATCTATTTAAGAATTTTTAACTATTAATTTTAGTTTGAAATCCGAAAACAAAAACTATTTCTATCTCAAACAAATTCTTTACTAGAAGAACAAAATGAGTTATTCGAAGAATAACGCATTTTTTTTTTTTTTTTTTTTGAAAAACCTTGATATAAAATGCTCAATCAACTATTTTTTGCAATAGGAATTTTCTAAAATGCTCTGACAATAAATGCAATATGTCTTACAAATAATTATTTTTCTGCAAAAACTGGTGCATGCATATCATGTTGTATGAATAATATGACATGTATGCATTATTTTTTACTGGTAATTTATTTAGTAAAAAAGCATAAACAACTGAAGTTTCTTTCCTATTTTTTTACGTCCTTGCAAGTTATAATATGCTGTGAAAGATTTCACTTAAATTGTGAGTTTTAGAATGCTTGCCAAGCGATTATTATGGTCTGTGAGAAATGATTTTTTTCCATCAAAACCGTTGAATTGAACCTTCATCGTGCTTCACACAAACTTTTTAAAAATGCATGACTTTTTATTTGGAACACAGTTGAAGCCTTTTTTGAAGAGAAGAATGGGCCCATAAAACAAAATAGAAAGTTCCTGAAACTTTGTA
Source organism: Araneus ventricosus (assembly GCA_013235015.1). NCBI lineage: Eukaryota > Metazoa > Arthropoda > Arachnida > Araneae > Araneidae > Araneus > Araneus ventricosus. The sequence goes on from BGPR01000228.1 coordinate 361,319, forward strand.
TCTCGAAAGTAAGAAAAATAAGATAATTAAGGATTCTTTCAAGTCGTAAGTAGATGGGAAATAATGGCGCAAAAAAATTCCTGTTAATGACAGATTTCTGTTCCGATAGACTTTAGCCCTTTCCGAAGAGTCCACCATTATTCACGCCAGTGCTCTTTTCCCAAACAAATATGAAAAATAATACCCCGCATTCAGCTCTTCATACTCCATCTAATCACAATATTCGAATGAACAAAGAGCGGAATAAAAACTAGACCCAAAACGGTCCATTTTCGATAAAATTAATGAATACAGAACCCTCTTGGAGCAAGCCAGAAAAAGCCTTTCTGCTGTCGCATTAACCACCAGTCTATTTTTCAATTTTAGCAACGGCAACAGACGGAAAAGTAACACGTTCCACGGTGCCAAAAACAAAAACGCAATAAACGAAAAAGTCGTTAGTGAACTGAAGAATAATTTTAAAAGCCGAGCTGAAAATTTGTCATTTTTCAAGAGGCCATTTAAACGGGGAACAGTCTGAAAGCTTTTTATGAAACGACCCTGTTAATTACAAGGCCGAAACAAAACCGACCGCCATTTTGAAAATTCGTTTCACAAGCGAATCTTCCGATAAATTATAGACCGACCGTGGAAGGAAGGCTTGGTTTTGCTGCTAGTGAAAAATCATTTATCAGCGGCGGAAATGCATTTATTTATGTACACCGTTTCTTTCTGGTGGTGGCCCTGGCTGCTTTTGCTTTTAAAAATCGATGAATTTCTCCAGTTTTGGAATAAGAAATGGTCGGATGTTCTTAAATGGACATACTATTCCTGTGCCCGAGTCAGAAAGTGTGTGTATGAGCGCTGCAGCGAGAATTAATAATTTTGTACAAAACACGGGAACGTTTAATTTCATCGTTAGTGATGAATGTTTCCCGATTTTCCGATAAGTTTCGTGTTCTTTAACTCCGCGGAAATTGCCTGCAAGACACACCGGCAGTGGGAATGAGGGGGGGGGGGGCCTGGAAGACACACAGGTGGAAACGGTTACGGATGCGAGTTGGGGTTCGTTCAGAAACTGATTTTGGGATATTGGACTTTTATTATATGAACTGCGCTTTGACTCATACGATCAAAATTAACTGTAATTAATGGAGAAAAATGCCTTGTACTTACTACGTTTTATTAACCATTGCTTCGCATTTGGGAATTAAAATACATTATTTAAAATATTGTTATTTGCTTTTCATGCACTAAAATAGTTTTCCATAGTTATAAAAATAACATTTAAAACATTAGTTTCTTTAATTTATGTTATATTACTCGTACACTCCAACTAGTATAATTTCTTTGTTGATTTTGTGAAAGGTGGGAAATATATCATTTGTTAAAATATTTCATATACTTTCATAATAAATCATTTAATATTAAATAATCTGTTTCATTTAATAAAAATAAAACATTATCTTTTTTATTTTCTTTCAAGCATTTTGATACAATCTAATAAAACGCCATATACAATATGTATTTCCGTTTTTTATTGGCTATTTTTTATTTTTATTTATGTATTTTCTAGGGAATGCAGCGACAGACAAAGTACAAAGCTGTCAGAGCTATCAATTTTACATAAACTTGCCAAAATATTCCATTTTGTGGTAACTATTAAAACTTCTTTTCAATTAAAAGAAACCAGAACGTTAACAAAAAAAAAAAGTTAATGAAGTTTCCTGAACAGTTAGACGTCAAAGATATGTAATTTCAGATTCAATGATATTGGAAAAAAGAATAATGCTTGTTAAATCGGCTTTCTTCATCATGAATCCACCATTATTACATTCAAAACTAAATATAATAAAATGTTTTTAAAAAATCCACATCATCATTTGCATTTTCTTTTTCAACTGCATCTTTCTAAAGTATTAGTTTCAATTTTTCACGGCACCTTTTCCCATAAATATCCCGGAGCATTTTAGAATTTTTGTTTAGATGTAATGTTGATATGTAATATAAAAATATTATCGTTTTCCAAACTACTTCAGACAATTATCAGTATTATTTCCCATAGTTACCAGCAGAAGATAACTACTTTGACACAGTTCTTAAGCATCACCGTTTGAGATAAGTGACGGGACAAGGTCAAAATAGTTACGCTTACAAAGACATTACACAACAAAAGTAACAACGTCATTTAAAGTTGAAAACTTTTAGAAAAGTTTCAAAAACTTTATCATACCTGGAAACGGCATCGGCGATTTCACCCGCTCTCTAATTACGAATAATTTTCTGCCTGTCCCCTGTGCATGGTGCCCTTAAGAAGCCCCCCCCCCCCCGAGCAAATACAACAAGCTTAAAATGCGAATTTTCCCGCATTAGATGGAAATCGGCCGGCTATTAACAAACGCAATGGCTTTAAGAAGGGCGAATTATTTTCCGATGCTCATTTAAAAGGGTTCTTCGTCTTTTCTTTGCATTCGTTCATTTATTTGTTTTGCAGCAGCTTCGGCAACGATTGTAATCAGTCGTCTCCTCTCTCCCTAATAGTCATCATTGGGCGCTTTAAATAATTAAATGTCATTTTTCCCTTTCATTTCCAAAGATGTATGAGTGAATACATCTGGAGTGGGGGTTGATGGGGGGGTTGGAAATTACCGCCGCAGAAATTGAAAAGTTGTTTTCTTTTCAACCCCGCCGGCACGCGCGCGCTTATCGCCTTCTTCTTCAAGAATGATGCATTGTTTTTGAATAGAGTATCGGCATATTTCGTTGCTCGTTTTTCAAGGGAAGGAAACGTGAGCTCGGCTTCGAATTGGATTTGGAATCGAATTAAAAGGAAAAGAATGTTTATCTGCAATTCATTTTTTAATCTAATGAGTGTGCTTTAAAATGTGGTAATAAATTATCGGAGTTTTCGTTTTGTTTCGAAGACAAGCGAGCATTAATTCCTTGTTTTGCTGCGTTTCTTGATGAAATGTTTCCTTTTTTATAATGTTTGCTTTGAATCCTTTATTGAAAGAGTGTGTTATTATAAACAAAATAACTTGTTTTAATGAATGAAAAGATTAATTAGGTTACTTAATTTTAATATTTTTTTATTCAGAAGCAAAACAAAGATATTCAGATTTATCTCAATGCCCATCGCAAGGGAGACTATAATTTATCTAGATTATTTTAGTTGGAATTTAGTTAATTGTTAGTATTTAGAAGCTTTCTAAAAACCAACAAGTAAGACTTATTTTATAAGACAAACAATATGTTTTAAAACAGGCGCAGTGTTTCAATAGAAGCTTGATAAGCTCGTACACTTTAGTTTGCAAATAAAAAATATGTATTTAGTTTCTAAATAAAAGAACCTTAAAAATCAAATTAACTGGAAATTGTTCATAAAGAGAGTAAGAGTGTCATATTCCTTAACGAAGAGTTTTAGCATCAAAATTCTATAAAAAATATCAATCTTTCATGAGGGGCTGGTCATGGAGCATACAGTCAGGTCCCTGGTATGGATGTCTGGGATGTGGGTTTCAATCCCTCGCTGTATATGTTTCGATGCAGCTCAAAATAACAAATTCCGTCATGAATAGTTTATTTATTTTATATTGTTTTGAACTGGACGCTAATGTAAACCTAGAACGCTTCCTTCGAAGAAATTTTAGATTCTATCAAGTCTCAAAATAGGCAAGTACAATAGGCGCTTGGGACTAGGCTAAAGAGCAGACAAATAACCTTGACTGACAAAGACTTACCATACTAGTTTGAGTGCAAGCCTGCTATTATAAGAGATACAGAGCATAGATTTAAACATTCAGGTCAGATTGTTCAAGTTAATAAAAGCACATATAGAATCCTATAACTTACAACAAAATTCATTTCTGTCCATTAAAACTCCATATCGCTGCATAAATGAAATTTAGGGCTCTTCAAATTGGGGCATAAATTAAATAAGTCCTAATTCCCGAGGCTTTATGTGGAAATGTCGGGAACATGGATTGAAAAGTGCATCGCAGGTGTTCGGTATCGCCGGACGAGGGAACAAACTGTCTCATTCATTTAAACGAAATATAAAAAAATCATATTTCGCGCATAAAACATTATACACGAAATTTGATTTTGCTTTCCCACGTGACCCGGCAATAGAGATGGCATCCCGATAGCGTGCCGGGCAACAAACCTCTCGCTAATGCAATCTCGCAGATCTATCGTATTTTGTAATTTAAGCTTTCAAAATACAACCCACTTCCATATATCGATGCTTATTCTACTTTTTTCCGAGCCGAATCGCAAAAACTTTGACAGCCGAACAATAGAGGCCCCCCCCCCCTCCCCTCCTGAAGATGCGAATGCACATGCACAGATCTGTCTCCCCTTCCCCCCTAAACGTAACACTATACTCCCCTGTGCCCTATTCCGCAGCAATACGCAATATTAAATTGCATTCAGCGCTTTTCTCTTTTTTAGTGCTCAAAGCATGGTGAGTGCTTTTATGTGAGACGAACATTTTTCGTCTGCGCATACATACAGTCCGCGAAATGCCCCCTCCCCTTGAAAGGGAGAGAGATACCTATCGACAAATTTCAAGCATGGACAGACAGGGGTGATGTAGAGAGGTGGAACTGACCCATCTGCCGGTGCCTTGAGGGTGAACAACGGAAATATGAACAAATCGGGTTAGAATTGAGCATTCAAAGGAGAACGATGACCCTTCCATCTCTTGAAAAACTGCCCGATGAATTAGTTAACAGCTGTTTGGTTGAAAGCGAAATAGTAATAATTACAGTGTGGGTTAAATATTACAAGCAAGTTTTCTTCTAAAGATTTATTTACAAGGTAAACCGCGAATTTTTGTGTGTATACTTTAAAACATAAACTCTTTCACCTCAATTTTGGAAATAATGTAGTGAACAAACTGGTTAAAATAAGAATCATGTTTATTACAAATAACTTACACAGATTTAGTACCAAGATACCAATATCTTGAAAGCTGGATTTAAAGTCTACAGAAACAGTGTTTGGAATTCGTTGATTATCATATTAGCAGCAAAGCTCAAAATTATTTGAGTGAAACACATGCATGAAATGTTTTAAAATTTGTGACTACAACAAGACAGCATTTTGGTACAGAAGTTTTTAAATAGGCATATTACTCGAGACCGATATTTATTTTTCAAGGTACTTCTTGCAAGATAAAGAATTTTACAGCGAACGAAAAGCGTAAATGTGTATATCGAAATAGTTTTCGTTCCTCTAAAAATGTGTATATGACAGAGGAAATTCACAAAGTATCAAAATAAGGAGATAACAAGAAAGGGAAAAGGGCTAGAAAATGTTTTAAAGTGCACTTTTTGCTCTATAACCAGAAGAGTACATTGATTAAGGACAGAAGAAAACTTCAATTCTTATGAATTACGGCCAGAAACAGTTAAAATGATCAGGATTAAAGTAATTAAGCACATTTGTACCTGTAATTTACCAGTTTCAGAAGTGAATAGGAAATGTGAAAAAAAAGTAAATATTTATATTGGTATGCTACAAGTCATTGGTATCCTCACACAGAAGCAGGCTTAGAAAAATGAAATCTTCTAGAAGTGTAAGATTACTTATTTTCTTCCTGCATTTATTATTTTTTCAGACTACATTTTCCGACAGAGCTAATCTAATATCAATCGCCAATGCCGTATTTCCGTTTTGTCTCAGGGAGTCGCGATTATGATTTGAATGGAAAATGATGCACTCGCAGACTTCTTCCATTACAAACAACGAAAGCAGCCCCTTCTTTGCATAAACAAACGAACCTGAAGTCCCTCTTCTTTTTCACTCTGAAAATTGAGAACCATTAACGATGAATCAACCGGGTTGTCATCTGTGCCCAGAAAAGATAAGATCTCCTCCATATTCCTCTCTCTCTCACTCAAATACAAAAGAAAAATCTCCAAAAGGGAGTCTTCTTTGCCCGGGCAATCTGTCTCGTAGCCCCGGCCGAAAGAAAATAAATTACCTCCTCAGAAAAGGACGTTATTATAAATCGCCGATTGGCAACAAAAGACGGACCTTTTAATATGGCGGATACATTCGGTAAAACATTAGACAAATATGTCTCGTCGATGCTTCTTCCACCCCCTCCCCGTCAGAAAAGTCTTCTTTTCTGGAAAAATTGAATAAGGGGGAGGGCGTACATTGTAGAGAGGTGGGGGGATAGTCACTCTTCAGAATCAATATGTGTTCGCTTTTGAGAACCGTACCATACGTTCGTGCATATTAATTTGACTTCTCTTGTCTTTCGAACGTTAGTGGAAGAAATCAATAATTTTATTTTGATGGTTGTTCTGCCGATCAGTTTGATGGAAATGTGAACCATGGAATTTTTCCTCGGAGACGTCTGACCCATTTAAAACATTCAGAAGATCGCTTTGATGGCATTGGGTTTGCTCCGCGCAGATTTTAAGGCATTCGTGACTTTTCATCATTTTATTTTGATTAGACACAATGTGAGATACTGCAGATATTGAAATAAAATGATTTGAATCCTATATCATTCATTCTAGGTTCATTTTTTTCTTAATTCACACACATTTTAATAATTGCGTTGCCTTGGTTTTATATTTGCTACAGATAATTGACTGAATTATATTTTTTACTTAAAAGATTATTCATTTATGTGAGTTGTGTTATATAATTCCCATTAGGCTTATCATAATTATCTTTTTATTTAATTTTGGTGAAATTATCTCTTTTGATTTATTCGCTCAGTGGAGAGTTTCAGAGTAGGCTTACATGGCAAAAAATAAATGATTCTCACTAAGATTTTAAATGAAATAGGAAATTCAATTAAATGTCCTTTTATTGAAATATCTTTAGACATTATATTAATGCAACATACAAATCAAAATGAGAAGTTTTCATCTTAACTGATTATTATAACCCAATAGAAGTTTTTTATTTATGGTATTTTTTTATAATATTTGCTCATTCAGTGGATTCTGTACCAACATTTTCGAATCTAGATGCATATTCGTCGCATATTTGTATATAAGAATTTCCTCCACATGCGCAAGTAGAATGCGCGAACGAATAAAGCAAGGTGAATTCAGAATAAAAAACAGAATTACTTTCAATTAAATGCTTGAGACCAGATTTTTTTCTCACTCTTAAAAGTTCCTATTATCACTTTTATTTAAATTCAGCATTATAAGGAAAGGAAAAAGAATAAAGAAGATTCTAAAAGATTCTTTTGAATAATTGATGAGCAAAGAACTCTCCAAATATTCGGTGCTACCCGATTCGGAAGGGGTAGGTGTAGGGGGCTACCCGAGGGTTGGGGAAAGGTAGGATAGCACCTTTTTTATTCCATTCCAGTTGGAACCCCCTCCCCCTTTTAAAGGTCTTTTGTGAAATGTTTGAAACGAATGCGGCTATTCTAAAATGTTTTGTCCTGAAACGGAGCAAAGCGTGAAAGAGACGACAGTAAAAAATATATTTAGTGAGAAAGGATTTCAACAGAACGCGTCATCACTGAAAGGAATTCCAAGTGCTCTTAAAAGTAGTTTTCTGATTTTTTTTAAAGAAAAAAACTGATTTTTTCAAAGAAAAAAAAATGATTTTTTTTAAGGAAAAAACTCGGAAAAATTATCATCGTTCTCGTGTATTAGTTGGTCTTCGGAACTGCTGTGAATGCTTGCTTTTTCTTATTATTCGGATATTTGTTTTCTGAATTATTTTTTTTGGCAAAGCTTACAAAAAGAAAGAAAAGAATATGATTTAAATAAGGAGTGATTCTCCAATTTTTCAATTAATACATTTGTATTTGATTCAGTAAAGTGCAACCAGGTCTTTGCAAAAGAAGTCAGGAAAGAGAAATTTCAATATTTTCATTCTAAAATTTTTCCAAGACAGAAAAGAATGGGAAATAGATCATTTTATAGATATCGTCTTATTGCAATAAATAAAGTAGCTTCCCAACGCAGATGAAGCCGACAACTAATTTCAGTATATAATAATTTTTGTAAAAATATCCTGACTTTTCATTTTAGTTATTTATATAACGAGTTCTTAAAAACCTTTCAACAACGAAATTTTAATACCACAGAATATAATTTACAGTATTATATCTTTTATCCTACAGTATGCTTTTGATACATTAGAAGTATATGTATCATTATTTCTTCTACCTTTTCTGTACTTCACTAAATAACATGGAGTTCTCAAAACAGAATTATGTACAGATTGGGTCAGGTGTCTCAAACGTATGATAGCATACTGTAACGAAAACAGTAAAAAAATACGCATCTAAAAACTAATCTACAATAAAAAAGACAATGAAAAAATGATAAGTGTTCCATGTAGGTCTGTAGGCATGCATCGCTTTCTTTTTCTCACGCTTGTATGAGAAAAATTCTGATCAATCACGCAAGTGAAGAAGTATAAAAGGCCGAAAGTAGCCGCCTTGACGGCTTACTGAAAACAAGGAAATAGGAGTGCTCTCTTCAAATCAAGAAAGTGACGTCTTTCAAGATCTGGCGTATAGATTTGGCATCATTAATCATCTAGATAAAATGGCATCGTGGATTCTCGAGAAAAACAGGAAATCTCTCCTATTGTTCGACCATTTCGTCGCACAATGATATCGACTCCTTTCACTTCCACAGAAGAGTTCTTTTTCCGCTGGATGGATTTGCAGTCGAAATATCTGGAGTCCGATGATACAAATGGGTACGAGATTTATGATTATTGTTGTGTTAGGCTTAATTTGAGGTATAGAATATAGAATAAGTATTGAATGTCTTCGTTTAATATATTTCATCTTCCCAACTTGATGTTTTTTCTTGGAAAAATTTCACCTTATTCTTCCTCATCTGACAAAGGAAATTCTCCTAAAACCCCAGTAAGAGTAAGAAAAACGTGTTAAGCGAAATTTATTAGAATGAGAAAGATACTGTTTTGTTGCATTCAGCGTTAATTATCTGACAGAAAACTTCTACAGTAAAATTACTTATACCAATAATTTTGCATGGCAGTGTCTGATTAATAAATAAATTCAACTTAAATGGATAAGTTTTGATCTGACGAAAACGTAATCAAGATAGCAGTTTTGGATTATTTCCAGACATTACCATTTTCTTAGACAATGAGAATACGATATTATCTTGAATGTGATTTTAACCTTCTGTCGGGCGCAATACAAATGCTAACACGTTGGGGCGCAACTCATCTGTGAGATTAAAAGTTAAACTTTTGCTTAGAGTTAAGGAAAAGGTTATCAAATCGAACTATTCGGTCGTATAAAGTTATATTAGCGTTTTAAATAACTTTTTTGTATTTCCTTGCAACAAGTAAAAAAATAACCAGGGATTCAGGGGTGAGCACACGTTTGTTTACCCGTAAGTTTCCTTAGCAATGACAACAGCAGCCTAAGATAATTCGAAATTTTTGAAACAATTGGAAATAACGATCAATATCATTGAATTAGGGATAGGGACACAAATATACGAACTTTTACAGGTATAATAGCAAATAATTAAATTAATTAATTACTTTAGCAGGTAAAGAAATATTTGGCAAATCAAAAATGCAAACGTAATCGGGCACAACTCATCTACCAGATCAAATTACCCCTCATGTACATCAAAACAGCAGTATAGGAAAAACCACGATACCCTAGTGTGAGCAGTAGGGAGCCAGGAAGCTACTAGAGGTTCCACACTTTTCTCGGTAAAACCAGCATTTAGGCGCAAAAAAATATAGGTACTTCATCCCACAGATTAGTTGCGCCAGACGAAAGGTTATCAAAGCTGCACAGAATATTTCAGAATTATTACACAAGTAATTTTTTCCCATTTTGTAAAAATATAATGGCAATAAACCTAAAAATGTTCTCTTTTTTTCGAGAACAAGTATATCAATTACTTATATTTTTTGTTCAACAAGAATTTATTTCAACATATTTGCACGAGCGAAAAATTACCATTATACATCCAAATAAAATATAAAAACCAAGAGTCCCAAATATACGAAGCTTAAATTGCGTTCCAAATATAAACATGTTTAAAAGTTTCGAAAAACACTCTATTTTAAAGCCAGCGATCGGAAGAAAAATAATACAATAGAAGAATAGATAGACGTCAGATCGCTAGAAATTTCGTTGGTTAAATATTCATTGTTATTGCTTGAAATTGTTTCTTTATTTCGACTATTTAATGAAATACCTAAATAAGTATAGGCGAGCAGAAAAAATACTGGATACTGCTGAATCCATGTCCTTCTGAAGCATATGAATATGTCGTAGGTCCTCTACTGGGCAAGCCTTTCAAGTAAGTTGGGTATTTCCCCTAATATCCTGGAAGCGATCCCCGGATCCAATTCTTTGAGCCGGGTCCGCGGAAATTTTTAAGCAACAATCGAGCAGGGTCGGCCACTTAATAAGCCCCTCGAGAAAAGCGCTGCTTCAGGAAAACCAAACCCCCTTCTTATTGTACATTGCGGAGATTACTCCGAAGAGTCAAAAGACCCCCACCGCACACACATATGAGGCAGAAATTAATTTCGCTAAGCCGGAATTAATACAGAGACAGATAAAATGAGGATCAATGGACCGATGTGTGTGCCTCTTCTCTTGTGTGTCCCTTTCACACACTCGAGGAATCTGCGAGGGGCCTTACGAGTATTACAACCACTGTTTCAACAGTTAAACTGTCAAGTCTCAGCCCCACTGGTCTTCTCGTGATTACGGGCGTAAAAGTTCTCGCTCTATTTTCTCTGTAAATTAATTATTCAGCTTTTAATTAGAGGCACCAGCAATGAAAACACTTGGAGAAGAAGGAAAGGGGACTTTTCTGTATCCACTGTTTACTCGGGAGGTCCTTGTTTAACTTTGAAGACCTGAAGACGTGGTATGCAGCTGCAGATGGGCGTCGGACTAAAAGAGAGAGACTGAGACTAGGGATGGTGAGGAGGACCCCCTCTTCTTCCTCCTCTGCCCCCCCCTCCAGTCTCGTTAATCCAAAGAGTGCGACAATTATCTTCGTGTGGGAAAATCCTAGCATTAGATACAGGATGGAGTAAAGCACTGGAAAAGGTGTTCTTCCAGAGACACGCATAAGCCACTGGTGATGGATTTTTAGTTTCTGCTCGTGAGATTAAGTTAAGGAAGTTTGAGATTGGAACTTTGAGAGCAGTGATGTTCAGGGCTATTAAAGGAGGAGGACACGAATCTGAGATCGGGAAAGAAAAGTTTGAATTTTTATCGCGGTTTTCTCGAGTTTGATAAGGCTTAAAAGTGTTGCTGAAAGCGTTTAATTATTTCGATATTGCTGTGTAAGCATCAATTAAGTTGTGTGCATTGCTTTGCTTAATAAATAAATCTTGATGGCCTGTAGATTTTCGAAGTAAATATTTTTATAAATCTGCTAATAAGGATAGTTTGATATTTCGTCAGTTAATTATATTTTGACAGAAAACAAATTATGACATCAACAACCATGAATGTGACGTCATTTGAAGTTTTATGAGTCTTAAATTAATGGAATTTTGAGTTTGAACATTAAAATTCAAGCCTTCACAGTCTTTATTATTCGAATAAATATTAAGTGCAATACTTAACATTTCAACTTAAAATAATAGATTTCTAAAGCATATTAGAATATGAAATACAGATATTAAAGAAATTTGTCTTTAAGGGCTTAAATATAATAATTTTGGTAGTATTAATCGAGTATAATTTTCATTTGAGTATGATCTATATAAATTATAGAACTAATGGTAATTATATATTCATATCTTCGGAAATGAACTATAAAGTGTGCAATTGTATGAGCAAATTAATTTTTCTTTGAAAAGATCTTCCTTTCTCATTGAAAAAATTTCTTGTAAAAATATGGAAACTAAAATAAATTCAGGTAAAAATATTATGAAATAGATGGAAAATATCATTACACGATTGAAGGAAATTCATTTCTGAAAATCATCCTTTACCACGTGAAGTATCTGTTATTACTAATACCTGTCTATTAATTTTAATTCCAGACTATTATCTTCCTTTCAGAGAAGAAAAATAGCGTTTATTTTCTCTGTAGGTCTACAATTTTAAAACACTGTAAACTCTTCGTAGGAAAAGTCCTATCACAGCTTCGTTGGTCATCACTCATACTGACAGAATTGTACTTATATCTACTTAAATGAAGTTTTTAGCCGAAGCAAAGTTTTAAAAAACTTCATATGTCCAATCCATAACTATCTTATAAAGTTTACTGCCAAACGTCGATCCATGATCGCATACCAAATATCGACATTCAGCAGCGTGTGTCATCTGTTTTCAAACTTTTTCCCCTGATCGTCGGGGGTCTCCAGAGTTTTCATTTGTAACGTCAGAATTTGTCATTTGTGCCCGCGGTCCTAATTGACTTTATAATTTATTGTTTTGGAAAAGATTAATGAGAATTTGAGACTATTCGTGGAAAAGGACTGGAAGAATGAATTCGAGATTACTTCAGGAACTCGCAAATGATCAATAATTCATTAGCGCCATTATTCACTCGCGGGGATTGATCTCCACCGACTGAATGACAGCCATCAAAACACAAAGCGCACACTTCTTCTCGACTAATGGTAATATTTTAAGAAAGTGGAGGAGGTTTCCTCTTTCCGACTCCTCGATATGGATCTCTTGCTTTTTGGGAAAGTGGATTAAAATTTACCGAGGTTCCCTTCCAACGGTGAAGTATTAATCATAAGTTGACAGAGCAACCGTTTGGGATTAAAATTCGCCCTGGATCGTGATGCTGATTACAAAGAAATTCACGTGCGTGCTCAGTTCAGGACACTGAAAGTTCCGTCTTCGCCTTCTAAGAGTTGAATGCTTTGTGAGGATTTCTTCGCATCATATGATTTATTTGTGCCTTCATTAATTCAATTATTTATTGATTTGATTTGGTGAATGCAATTTCATTCATTCTTAGACAAGCAATCAAATTTCTTTTCTGAAAGGCTGGCCAATATATTGAAGTCTGATGAATTTTAAGTGCTAAAAATTAAAATGATGCATAATAAATAGGTGAAAGGAAGGTCTAATGCTGCATATAAACAATTTTCCACAACTTGCTAACTGATAATAATACCTAATTGCTCCAAGACTATAAAAAAGCACTTACTAGGAAAGTAATAGATCATTATTCTGAACCAAATGCGAAGCCTGAGCTTAAGATTCATTTATTCTAATTCCGGACATAGGAGTGTGCTTATAGCTTAACAGTCAGGAATAAGTATTGAGCCCAAGTAAACGAATATTTCTAATCGCAAGCTGAATTCTTTTTAAAAAGAATAATATCTTTGAAAGCACTACATAAACTCAAAGTAAACAATTAGATATTTTATATACAACCATGTTCTCAAGAGTAGAATGGGTAAGTTTCGGCCGAAGAGTACCTGAATGATGAAACAACCTTGCTTCGAGTTCCCCTCTTACATGCGAGAAGTGGAAAATGACTAGATTTCCTTTTCGTCACTCTTTATAACAGTCTCTTCAGTATTAGTCAGCCACGAGAGGATGAACTCCCTATCTACACCCAAAGTAATCAATTTCATTATAGACTTCCCATCCTCTCCGTTATGAAGTTGGTAGGTAAAGAGACACACAAATAAGTGCATCCTGTCCTCCCCTCAGTTTTCTTCTGCAACAATCGCCAAAAGGTGACTTTTAAAACGCGTGTGAAACTCCTTTGCCATATATTACACGCGCTTAACGAACCGTGACTTTTCCACATTGTGAAGTATCCCTAAATATCCCATAACGCGTCTATGGAGTCTTCCTCCTGAAGGTTAGTCCGAAGTCCTCTTCTTTGGTTCGTCATTAATTTATGACCGATACTTCATCGTTGGATGGCCTATACGTAATGCGTTGAATGGGGATCACCAGAATGGGCAACGGAGAATGGGATTCCTTAAAAAGAGAGGGAACACATAATTTAGAGATTCACTGCTGGTGGGGATCGTCCCTGTCTCCAACCATCTGCTTCGGAAAGGGACATAGTCGAGGGGTACAAATTGAATACTGGTAGGCAGATCCCCCATACATTTTTATAAATATTAGAACTTTGCTTAACTCTTTCAAGTCTGATTATTTTACCACCATGATATTTACGTTTTGGTACGATATTTTTATTATTAATGTCTGTTTTCAGCTAATTGAGTTGCACTTGAAAGATTTAACCGCTTAACTTAACAGCCCGAGAATACTCGTGCATCGAATTATCGCATTTTTGGTCTTAAAACTAAAATTTAATCATTAATTATCTTTATAATTTTACACAAAAATTACCTAGAATCCATAAACATCTCAAGTATTATATCTCTTCTGAGATGAATAAAAGCGACAACCGCTTTCCAAAACAGAAGGAAGCGTCTTATTAGATAGCAAAGAAAATTATTAAGTTAAGTGGTTAAACAATGAATAAATCTTTCCAGCACTCAACACATACATGATTATGCATCCAATTACTATCTGGACTTCAAAAAAGTTAGGAAAAAATTCTTTAGTGTAGGGTATATCCGGACAGATTGTTGATAAAATTACATTTGATTTCGTTTTGCTAAATTTGACTCAATTGCTAAGAACTTTCTATTAAATGGTAGACGTTTATTTTTAAATGGAGTATACGACTTTCTTGAGCTACGATCAGACATCTAAGATTTGAATATTCGTATTTAACAAGTGAAAAATTTCTTGCAAGTCTGCCCCAACAATTGATTTCAAATAGCTGTTACTAATCTAAAATTTTGCATAAACAGAAACTGGAGAGGCTACTGCATGCAAGCTCACATTACGAAATAATATTACATGTTCTATACACCCGTAGAATTACATAAAAAATGCATAGATCTGAAATTCTGCATAACATTTGTTGAAAAAATTACAAACATCAATCCAGGTCACTTTTCGAGGTCGAGCTAAAATCCAGGACAAGTTAAAAAATTTTATGTCAAAGTCATTACATATCAGTCATTACTAACCTGGTTCCTCTAGGACAGAATGCTTTGGAAAATTTACTTTTAGCTTTCCGGGAGTGACTTGAAATCAGGGATTGTGGTAATAGCGAACAATGAATTTCTTGTGAATATATATGAAAAGAAATTTAGAAGATCATGCAAGATATTTGAAAATATTTTAGATGGTTATTACTTTAATTAAATGTTTTATGAAGAAGGCTAGCGATTCCAATCTTTTACCTTTGATTGAACTTTCAGTGTATGAACTAATATTTTAGCCAATAATAAAGATTAATTTTATATTAATTTTATTTTTAGTGCTTAATTCAAATTTCTCAATGATGAAAGACATTAAGTTTATTTGTTTCATTTTTATGGTGTGTATCTGAATGAATAGTTTTGTATACTATTCAAATGATTTTTTAATGCGCTTTGAGCAGTTCTGACACTGAACTAACCGGGATCGAAAACTAATAGTTTGTTGAACAAGGACATCCCCCACCGCAGTTCTTAGAGTTATTGTTGGCGGGGGGTTCCGGAGACAGAGAATGCGATGATCTTCGTCCCAGTGGGAATCTCCGAAGTGTTGCGCAATGTACAAAGGAATAGGTGGACAATTCCAGACCATCAGTAATAATTTATTGCAGTTCTATTTGCAGTCTTCTCTACAAATGTGTCGGTAAACGTTCTGGGAAAATAGAAAACTCGTATTCTTCGTTTGCTTTAGTGAATTTCTATTTGTCAGATACTCCTCTCTTTCTTGTGGAAACTTTTTTTTCCTCTTTTTTTTATCCACTTTTCTCCCCTTTTATGAATGATATTCTGCCTATTATTATACAGAGCTTCTGCACGGTAATTTCTTTGGACCTCAACTCAATAAATTTCTGAAAGTGCATCTCTTCTATTCACAATATGAAAGCTAAAATCCTTAAGGAAAAACTCCCATGTGCTCGTATTAATCCTTTCTCTGAGGACTTAAAAAAAAAATTAATTGCATTTTTTCGTGGCTTTCAAAAATATGGAATATTTATAAAAAATTGAATTGAGTAAGATTTTTGGAAATAAGTTTAAAGGAATATGCAATTACAAAAATGAAGAAGATACAGATAATGATCTACTACATTTTTTTAAATTTAAGTGACTAGCTCCAACAACAACGAAAACGACATTTCTATCTCTTTATTCAATCCATATTCCATCTGTAGAAGCCAACTGATTTTGCGACTGTTTTGTATCAGTAGCGTAAAACTGAGAGGGTGGGGCAAGGGTGGTATAGCTGCTCCATGAAGAAAAACAATTGTGCGTTTTGTCACATTTTTTTAGCCCAATATGGTGGGAGGGGTGAAAAAATGGCGCCCCTTAAGTGTGTATCACACGGAAAGCTTATCATTGTCTTCTTCTGTGGACACGAGGGCAATGCCACTCGCCAAAAAAGTTTGATAAGATGATGGAAATCTTGGACTGTATTCAACCGGCTTGAAAATGCACACGATGCTGACGGAAAATCGTCAGCAGCGAAAATTCAAACCAATTGGTTGTGACTTTCACGGTGACGTAGTTCTCCTTCCAAGATACCGAAATCCTCTCTGACCGGTTGTCTCAATGCTGGTAGTATGATGTAGTTTATAAAATACGAATAAAATGCACGTGTTTTGTGAATAGTATTTAATTTTTGGCTTCACTAAAATTCAGGATGAAAATACCAGTTGAATTCTTAAAATTTTCTCCCGGTCGAATATTTTAAAACAATAAGCTTTTATATTCATATCCTTCACTTTTATTTTTCCTTTTGCTATCTGAATCCAAACATTATTAAACGTCTGTTTCGCAATTCTGCCAATGTTTATTAAATCCAGCTGATAAAACCCAATTATATTTCTTTCTAACACATTAAGGCCCATTTATACGAAGGCTACAAGGAATTTGTTTTGGTTAAAGCCGAACAAAAATTGTTTACGCTTCTCCAGATCTATAAAAGCAATCGCATTTCCGATCTAAATGCGTTCGTTGATCCTCGTCGTTTGATAGGACCGATCCAAACTCCTCACACATTTTATTTCTTTTCGGATTTTCCGGCTTCAAAATTATGTTTTTCATTATGTAATGTCGGTTATTAAGACTTCATTTATCTCTTTTTCTGTTTATATTTGAGGAAGATTCCCGTATATACATGCGGCGGCGCTTGTGCGGTCAACGAATTCTGTTCACACGCCGCCACTTCGACTCTGCTCGGTAGATAAACAGAGAAGTTAAATCTGTCATTGCGGTAAACTGGTGAGAAAAACTATTTGTTTACGTGGAAATAACACTGGGCGCTATTGTAAAGGAAGTCGCCGGTGTTTTAACAGAAAAAAATGTCAGATTTTTTAAAGCATTTTTAAGAGTTGCGATATGAATTTCTAAATTTAACGGCAGCATTTCAGTTGAGAAGCGGATAACGCTCTTTATAAATGTTTTCAATATAATGGGCTTTCAGTTTTAACAGTTTACACATGCCTTTTTCAATATAACGCCTCTTCGTAGACGATATTAAATGCACCAACAGTTCCATATAAGAAAAATATCTACAGTTTACTATAGTAGTATGGTATATTACGAAGAAAGGTGTCGGTGAAGTGTCGTCGAAAGTCTACCTACACGTATAACGTCGACAGAAAAATAAACGCTTATAAGAACAGGAAGAGTCGAAAATCAATCTACCTGATTTGTTACTTTCAATGCTAAGTCACTAAATTAGCGTATGATAACTGTCTCAATTATATATTTTGAAGAATGAAAGAAAGTAAGATCATATAACAGCCATTTACACTAAAATAATTAATTTAGAATTGCCTAATAGTACTTGTTTATTTATTTGGCTGAAACCGCCTTGAAATATCGCCAAGCACCCTGCTAAGATAAAATTTATTTTCTTTACTGTTTTTGTTTTTAAATAAAGATAGCGGAGAAACTTTAGATACTTTTATATATTTTTCGAAATGATGCAGATCTATAAACTATTGCTTTGCTCCATTTATTCCAATTATTATAACATTATCATCATTTCTGAAATTACTAGTCTTTGAATGAACAGAAATGAATATTCTATCAAATCACAATATCAAATATTCTATCGAACCTCTTTTAAATTGCATATATTATATAATATATCAATATCGTGAAAGTCAAAAAATGTTAAAATAAAATGGAGAGACTGTAGTAAGACTGTAGTTTTTCTTGACATTTTGTTTTATGAATGTTTATTTTGTATATGTTGCTTTTACATTTCTGCTATGTTTGTTTCGTATTTGTTATTATATAATATACATACATTTTATACCATTAAAACTCAAATAACATTTTCATCATATACACCTATTAAGCCCTTATTTAAAATTAAATATAAAAACAATATAACCTAATATTAATCACACAATGAAATACAGAAAGATAATAAGATTAAAAACTATTACTATGAAAAAGACAACCCAGATATTGAATTCTAACAATCAAATGCCAATCGACCTTAGGAATCGATTATGTCACATTATTTCGAAATTTATAGGCGTCAACCTTCTGTGAGGGCCAATTGTTGGAAAAAGACAATAAATATAAGAGTATCATTGCATATATATATATATGTTACTGTGAAAGACCGAAACTGGAGAATGTCGACTTTCACCGGTGAAAGTCGACATTCTCCAAATGTGAATGTTGACATTCACCGGTGAAAGTCGACATTCTCCAGATTTCGGTCTTTCACGGTAACATATATATATGCAATGTCTAAACTAAAGGCTTAAAGTTGGACCTATTTACATAACATCAGATTCACCCATTTTCCAAACAATTCAAGCTCTTTTTAAATTTGAGGGGAAAATTATTCCTAAATTTCAGCATTAATTCCTAACCCGTCATAAAACCCATAGAAAGCAATCTAGAACTTACAATTACGACATTCAAAGACAATCTTTGAAAAAGAAATGTTTTTGAAATTGAAGCAGCATTCAAAGTGTTCCCTTGGATGTAAGGGGTGATTTTATTGTTAATTAGATTATTGCATGTGCTGTGCGTCGTTCAGAAAGCATAAAAATCTTTATGGGGCAATAAAAACAGTCTGGGGCTTATCTTCTAGTTAAGGTGGGACAGCTTTAAGTAACCATCTCGCGACCATCTCCAGTTATCCCTTTCCTTTATGCATTCGGTCTGAATTCATTGTTTCTGCTGCGATTTTTGATTAGTTTCGTATTTATATGTTTATTTTTAATTTTCTGTCGGCACATTGAATGTCACTGAAGTTTTTCCTTTTCACCTTCTCGTAGGTAAAGTTAACCCTCTGACTGCCGAATTTTTTAAAATTACTATTTAGATGCAACGTGTGAAAACATGTTCAAATAGCTAATTGTTATTTACAAGCAAGGCTTTATTAGTATAATAGGACAAAGCGTTTCATATGCACTAAGTTAACCCATTAGCTTGCGAAAATCGTTGGATGCAGCAGAAAATAGACTTGCTTCCAACACGCCGAAATCGCGAGATAAGTAGTCAGAGGGTTAACAAAGAAAAAGTATTTTTATCGACTAAAAATTCAAGCTCGAGATTTTAATGGACCACCCGAATCCGACCACATCATTTTTGGAATAATGTCTGTCTAGGAATACAATAATTCGAAAGCTGTACAAGTTAGAAGAATGAAATGAGGTATGTGGTGCTTACACCAACCTTTCAGATCTGTACCAAATTTTGGATGAAATCAGTTTAGAGAAATTTTGCCTGTCCATCCGTCCACGTGCATATGAACACAATAAGTCAAAAATTTAATGAGCTAGATTGATGAAATTTGGCTTGATTAATAATTTACATAAAGTAGTAAATTGAAAATGAACTTATCGCAAATATAATATATATATGCAGTAAACTTCTAGTAGTAAAAGTAAATAACATATAGTAGTTGTCTAGAAGTAGCAAATTGAAAATGAACTTCAAATAATTAGTTCTGGAGATAGGAATTAGATAGCCGATTGCGAGTGTTTCAATGACATGGACAATATTTTTTAAAACTAGTATTTCTCCTTTTTTTCCATTAACAATACTTTTTAATCTGTAAAACATATGCCATTTAATTTTAGATTCTTCTCTACAAATTCACAAAGCTCTGCTGTTTCCTAATGATATCATTCTATAAAAGATATTCAATAGAACCAATTTAATTTTTTTCTCTTAGAATATAATGGCGATGTTATTAAACATGCAAGTCCTGTTATATTTATACGTGAAAATATAAACATATTTGGATATTTTAATGCAAAGAAATTCTTTTACTCGTCGGTATTTTTCTACAGAATTTATTACGAAATATTTTGCTCTGTTATTTAGATACCATTTAAAATAGTTTGCACTTCGGAAAAATCATTGTCTCAACATTCTTTCCTTAAGCCTGCCTTGCTTTCAAAATTTTCTTTTCAAATTATCATTTTTAAAACACTCAAACACAAAAATGTTGTAGTAGCGAACATGATGTTTTCCACTGAATCATAGCACCTTTGAAACGTTGATCAATTTGTTACGCCACATTCATTGAAACGGTAATGCGTCTGCATCATGTAATCCAGAGCTGTAATGTAACTGAAGCATAACGGATGGATGTTCTTTCTGTAAACAAACTAAAATAACTATTTGTCTATTATATAACGTTCTCTACATACGTTTGAAAGCATTGTAATAAGTATGTAGGTTATATTTTAAGATGATAAAAAGAATATTTTGACATTCATTATCTAACCTGGTTATATCCAAGGTTATCAAATGTGCTTATTAGAATAATGGAGTTTTAAACTACCTTTCTATGTTTTCATCATTTTTTGTGAGTATTTTTTAATCTGTAGAAAGTGAACTATCGTAAGTAACAATTTTAGCGTGTTACAGGAGAACTAAAAGAAGTTCCAGCGTGCAAAATGTATCGCATGCTGCATTTTATTTTTTTAAAGCGGTTATTTTTTTTACCTAAAGCTACGACTTTTTATTCATCCAAAAATGTGGTCGGGATGACACCAATTCGATAATAACATCAAAATTGGACTTTAGAGGTTTACCTTTAAGGTACAAATATATTGTTTGGAATGATAATTTGGTCTTTAAAATTTCATTTAACAACCAGTGCAAGCAAAAATTCAAAATTAGGGAATCCAAAATTTTTTTATAATCCAAATATTTTCTTATCAATACTATAAAGAATGGGAATCGAATACGTGATATCAAATCTATTTGAATGATCCGCTCCTTAACCGTAATATTAGCTTTCGTGAGAGCACCGTGCAGTTTCCCTCCAGTAATGATCCACCTATTGCTCCTATCACAGTCATTATCCCTAAACCAGCTTCCACGGTTTCCCAATTAAAATCCGACCACATCGCCCGTGTGCAGTTCCAGCCAATCCATCTTGTTATCAAATTCATGAAACGTATCCAGATACAAGTGAATTACGCAAATACTATATAAATATATCTGTTTGGCGCATACATATGCTAACAGGTGTTCAACTGTTGATTAGAAATATCCCTCCCAAAACTGTGGGTCACTCCCTTAGACCGTAATGCCGAATCACATTTACATGTTTAAAAGTTTAATTATCATTCAGGACAATACGGAAGGCAGATTATTAGAGAAAAGCAAACATAGGGTGTTTGTTTTGAGCTTGCTTGAACTAGAATGATAAGAAAAGTCTCTCTTATGAAAACAGAATTTTTTCCCTTCTTGTAGCCTTCTATTCTTGCAGCATTATTCTTGGGGGAAGTGTTTCTTAAGTGATGGGCTAGATTTGACTTTGCTTTCTAGAAGACTTTTGGAAGACAGTATAAGGGTTTCTGGAATGTAAAGCGAGATATTAACCAATTAGAGAATGGTAAATAAACATTTCTAAATAGATTAATGAATTATTCGGTAAAGTTTGTGAACTAGCATATTTCATTAATTAATTGCTGAAACTTGTTTGAAATGTTATAAATTTCTTTTGCGAAGCTTCTCTGCGTGATGACTGATGTAGAAAGCTCAAATAAAAATTTAATTTTTGATAAAATATAAATGAATTATTTTCCATGGTAAGGAAGCATTTGAGTAATGCAGATATTTTATATTAACAGCAACTGTTTGAAATGGTTAGCAACGTAGATAATACAACAGATCGGCTTTAAAAAATTTGTATTTAGTTTATAGTATACCTCTTTAAAAATCTATGGTAATAACAAATTAAGGCTTGCCTTAACAAAGAAACACAGTGACTTCGGAATAAAGTGGTATTTTGAATTAAATGGATATATTTTATTTTAGTATTTACATAAATCAAATTATTTTTATGACTTTCTTAACGGTTCTTAAGTTGTTAAATAATTTAAAGGCTTTGTTAAACTGTCTATGACTTCGATTCAATCATAATAAGTATCAAATATGAACATGAAGCCGAAATGTTGAACTTAAAAGAATCAGTTGTTATTGAAAGTTTGGTTATGTTTAGTTATTGGACAGAAGCCAAAACAGGAATCAAGTAGGCTGTGTAGATAACCTCTCTCGTAACTAGATATCTGCAGTTGGAAATCCAAATTCCAAGCTCCTGGAAGCATCACCAGCAGGCATTCAATTGTAAGGAAAAAGGAGAGAGTCCCTGAAGTTGAAGGAATCTCCTTTTGGTAAATCCAACTGCACCACTTTCAGACAGATAGTCCCCTGGTCGCATAGGCACCAACAATTGAACTCTTTCTCCGCTTTCATCAACTGTCATATCTCTTGGGCAATCGCTCCTATCCTGCCCGCACCATGCTGGGTCGAACGGGATTACCAACCCGGAAACAGTGAAAAATCAGATCTTCCAGGCTCGTCAATGAGCCCTCACTCTTCGCCTGTCAATACGAATCCTGCCGACGAACATCGCAAGCTGTGAGGTGGTCCATACCATCTGCCACCGTCTCTATTTATTATTTCATTCCGTATTCATCCTTACTTTTACGGTTATATTCCCTATCGTTTTTTTCTTTCTCTATCTTCTTCTTTTTTAATATTTGGTAGGTTCTATCTGCAGGGGGTAGCGTTCCCTAGGGCTACTCAGGTGTCAGTGTACCTCCTCCCTTCTGCAGCACAGTGTTCCAGGGCCAGAACATGACGCTTGGTCGACCATTAATGACGTTCCAAAGCAAGCGTGTAGAATGAATCGCTCCCGATGTTACGAAGGGAACGGACAGGCGTAACCCCAGGGGCTCTCCGATTCTGGTCGAGGCAGAGATTATTGAATCAGTTCATACATTTAATTCGTTTCTTTTACCCAGAACACTCAGTCATGAAATGTAACGAGAATGAGCGCAAGCAAGCATGATTGGGCCCCATTCCTTTGTGTAGTCTGTTTAATAAAAGAAATAGGTTTCGATATAGTTCGATAAAAGAAGGATATAAATTCGTCTATACCCTAATTTTGTTTGAAAGAAAACATGTTTTAAAAGTTCTGCTTCTGCTTGCATTGTGTTATAGTATGGCTATGCAATTGATAAGTTTCTGATTCCTGATAGCATAACAGGTAAGCATTCTTTAGGGCACCAGTGTCGGCGAACGGGGGGGGGGCAAAAAATTTGGAGACACCTAAAATATGCCCTACAGTATAGAGGGTACACAAAAAAATTTAAAACTTTAGTTGAAAAATTAGGTAGCTTTCTTGAACACTATTGATTTTTTGTAATTCCTAGTCTTCAGCAGCTAAAATGAAATAAAAATTTAATTTCTCCCGCAAAAAGTGGGTGGGGTGGTGGTCACCGCCACTGTAGGACACAGATGACTTATCTTTACTTTGTTCAGATCATACCATTGTGTCTGTAGTTGAAAGTTAGTTTAAAGCAGTAGTTAAAAAGTCTGTTTCAAGGCGTTAAAAATTATTTGAGTTAATTGAGTGAGCAAAATTTGGCCTGAATTTGTAACGTTCAATGTGCACTATGTTGAATTATGTATCAGACAACTGCCACAGATAATGTTACAGATTAAAATTCCACTGCAATGAAAATTCCTTATATATATGATATTAACAAAAAAAAACTTGTAATTCTATAAAAGATGAGGGCAATTATCTTCTTGATATTACTGTTTAGTCAATAAATAATAAAAATGTAATTCTTCGAATGATAAAATGAAACAAGTGAAGTACAGTAGCTTTTCTGCAATTTTCATATAAAATTTACTGCTTTGTTTAACCTTCAATAAAATTTTAAGCTACATTAACAAGGATTCAAAAATTAATATCCTGCCGTTAAAAATAAAAGTGATAATTGTATATGATAACTAATTAAAATAATCTAAATACTTAGAGGGATTTTCAAGCTTCAGTAAACAAAGAGATTCTGACGAGGCTGCTGACAAAATAAAAAAAAAATCAAAAGAGTAAATAGACGAAATTTTGTAATTGAAGCCAAATTGTTAATGTTTAGAAAAGATCTTTCGGATACCCCTGTAATACCTAACATCATTTTTTCCCTTATAAATGCCATTAATTTTCTTTAACAAAAAACACTGTTACAAAACTTTCTTACAATAACAACAGAAATCTATAGGAAAATACAAACGCCACATCCTCTATATTTCTCTTTTACCCAAACTATCAAATGACTGCAGAAGATTTGTGATTACCAGACGTTTGAATGAAAGAAAAAAAAATCTACAAGGCTGGGTTTTCGCATAAAGTCGAAAAAGACTTGAATCGTCTTTTAACAGTAGACATTATAGCTCTTTAAATTACGTAAAGTATCCGAAATTGGCTGGACCAAAAAAGATTACCCCAAAAGTTACAACTCATACGTACACGGAAAAGAAGAAAAGGTCTACGGGAGCGGTTGTAAGTGAAGTGAAGCTAATCGACCAGAACTTACTGGGAAGGGACTATTCAATAATGTGGAAGAAAAAATATTATATAAAAAGAGTATTATATTTATGTGTGTATGTGCGTTTATATATAGAGAATGATTCCGCACCTGGTTGCTGTTACAAATTGGCACCCCAGACTATTATGAGAACCCCAAATTTGTAACAATTTTGGTTTTTCCTCTGGAGGGGGGGTTGGGTTCCTACGGGTCTTTCCCCCATCATCTTCATTCAGCGAAAGCAAATCGTTTTTTTTAACGCCAACTGCCCGGCAGGGTTGCTCTAAAATATCGCCAACTGAAATTATTCTGCGGGAAGGAAATTTGTATCTTTGTTTTTTCAAAGCAGATTTTACTTTTCTTACAATAGTTAAAAAAATACTTAATTATCATTACTCCAACCAATTTTGTCTTATTTATAATTACTTATTTATTTTTATCATTATTACTTAACATAATTAATAAATACTTTATTTATGATAAAATTAATCGGTTAGAACAACTGAAAGTATTTTGTTAGAAATGCGGAATTTGCGCTTAGTTACGACGTTCTGCAACTCATATTGAAAGCAAGTTCAGACACAAAAGTGATCGTAATTTAAACGGATTTCACTTATATCTTTTTATTAGATGAATGAATTTTAATGCTTTTATTATTCTTATATTCTCGGGGACATTATTCTCGTTTTGGCAATTTTATTATCTTTTTGTGAAAATTTTATTGCTTTATTGATTATTCTCGGGGGTTAATGGAATTCTATGTCTTTGAGAAAGCATCATTTAAATAAGTCTGAAGTCAGAAAGAAAACTCGTATAATTAAACCATACAGATTTATTGAAACAAATGACGGGAGGCTGTCTTTTCAAACAGCAGCTGATGTTAAAGGCGTAGGACTACTTTACTCGCGTGACTCTTTCTCGCGTTTCTCGGAGTTTCTCGTAAGTTTTTAAGTTTAAGTAAGTTTTTTCTGTAACTTCTGTTGTTACCCTTTATCTCTAAAATAAGACATTAGTTATGTTTTTAACATATGTCGTTAACGAGATATAGAGGATCGCGTCACCAATTCATACGTATTTTTGCCCAAATTTGCGACTCGGTAGTCGCTGAACTACAATTCCGATTTCAAATTTTTTTTTGTAACTTCTGTTGTTACCCTTTACCTCTAAAATGACATTAGTTATGTCTTTAACATATGTAGTTACCTAGATATAGAGGATCTCCCATACAACGTTTTTTGTTGCGTTTTGGCGTGTGAATCAAATTCCTTCCTGAGACCCCAATGGGAGGAACGTATTCCTACGTTAAAATAGCATTAGTTTTAGTCTTCATACAGAATAGATACTTCAAAATTGCCCTGAAGTTTATACATTGCATTAACTTTAAACTAAGAAACGATTAAATTATAAATTTATATCATAAAAAATTATCTTTCGAGACAATTTATGCATAATGGTACAAGCAGAAGTAAATAGGATTAAGATATAAAGTACTAAATATTATTATTCAGTATGGCAACTACAAAATAATTAATCCGTATCATTCAATGCATCTTTTATTTCCAAATTTTTTTATTACACCATGAAAAATCCGCAGTAATTATACATAAATCATATTACGAAAAAAAGAATTGAAAATTTAACATCTAAAACTATTGTTCTTTTTGACGTCTCCTCGCTTAAATTAGATGTGATGAGACAAAAAAGTAACAATCATGTGGTAACAGGAGTCGTAAATTAACGTCTTGAAGCCCGACATTAAATTTATCTCGTTCTATCAGTAATTTAACCCCAAATACAACTGAAAGGAAGTATAAATAATCCGGCGTTACAAGAGCCCATTTTAATTCATAAAGGTTATGCCCACTCGTGCATAACAGTCAAAACAACTAGCGTGGCTATCTAAATTAAATTTCCTAGAGTGAAGCATGTGTATGAAAGCACAAAACGTTCATTCACTAACAATTAAAATGAAAGAACTAACTGCACAAAATAATAAAGAATAAAGTGCATAACATGTGAGGTCTAAGCAAAACTACATAAATCTGGGATGAAAAGAAGAATAGCCACATGTTTCTCGCAGTTAGTGATTAATTATTAGACTTCAGGAAGTGAAATAAACTCTTTGAAACATGAATTAACTGGAATTGATTGATTGTGCTTCTGTCACCATTGACTAAAGTAAAAATAAAACAAAAAGGGAAAGGTAATATGTAGATTCTCAGTTTGAGAAGTGAGAATTCAAATGATTTTGTTTCTTCACATTTGAGCTGTGTTTTTCTGTTTCACTTAATGGATGGAAAACTTCTTTTACTTAAGGACTGGATGATGAAATAATTTTCTGTTATTAATTTGATTGACAGTTTATGAAGTTAGAATACACTTCAGCCATGGGCGGGCTTTTAAAGGAATACTACTTAATTTCTCAGGTATATTTTGAAACGAGAAAGTGTGTTAATTAACCATTTGTTTTGAATTCCATTGTCTTCTTGTTTCTTCGTTTTAAAGAAAACGACCTACAATGTTGCTTTAGAAACCCTTGGTGCTTGAAGTACTAAAAGATTAACCCTTATTCAACATGTTTTATTGGATGCTGTTGGTCCTTAAAATGTTAATTGAGAAACCCTTAATTAATAGGTTATTTTGGAATCTCATAACCCTTAAAATGTCACACACTTATTGCACCATTTTTTGATAATTCGGAATTTATTTGTATTGCTTATCTCATTTATTTTTGCATTGTTATTCAAGTGGAATTTCGGAAATATTTGAATATATTTGAATAACTTTTTCAACTCTCCTTTTTCAATATTATTTAGCATATCTGTTGGCATGGTTGAAAATTCTCTTGGGAATCCTAATTTAAAACTTTAATTATCGTTTCTCATTAATTTATTGCATTCAGGGTGCATTTTTTGTCCCAAAGTAATTAGAAGTTCAGCGCATTATAAAAGTAATAAAATAATCCTCTAAAGAAAAAGCCAGATTTGGCCATAAAAAAAAACTGAGTGAACTAAGCGCCAAATATGGCAAACCGGATTCTGAGCGAAAACCAGATAACTAACGACTCTACCTTCTAAATACTGTCCGGGGAAAATCAGGTCCACTGTTATAATACCTCCTCCCCCTTCCACTAAATGGCATTTAAAAAAACGCCTTTTGTGATAGCACCCCGAGACCAGGGACAGGTCAGAGCGCATGCGCTAAGAAAGAGGGGTGGATAAAAAAAAAAGTCGAATACTATATTTATTCTTACATTTAAAAAAATATCCCATAAGGAATATATATGTGTATAGAAAAAGTATAATAGCTTAAAAAAGTCCGATAGCTAAAACGGCAGGGAGGGAATTGAATGAAAAAAAAATCTTTATAAAGCGGTTTAAGGCGGAAGCTAAAAGAAATGAATGGAAAAGCTAAACAGTAGAGTTTAGGGGATTGGTTGCGTTATGTCAACGCAGTGAACGATTTACATCAGCTATTATTACGCCTATTGTAAAAGTCCACAAATAATGTACGCTTTGCCGCCTTTAGCGTTCGACTAAGCACGTGTATATGTGTACATATAGATATGGGTATGGTACAGGACAAGGTCCGGTCTTTTCTGCAGGCCCCCTACCCTGTGTTTTTTAGAACAAGAAAGAAGGATGATTGGTCGGAAAGTGGGCAAGAAAATCTCATCAGTTTTGTCATGAATGGCATTAGAATCATGGTTTTGTAATCTGTCATTGGTTAATCTGGGGGAATCATTTCTCATAAGGTGCACTTCCCCCACTTTTCCCCCATAGTTTCCATTTTTTAAAAGGGCACCGTTTAAGGTGTGATAAGGTTAAGCTCCGGATATCAGAGAGAAGTTTTTTAGATCTTCTTTCAGTTTCCTTTTCACGAGAAATATAACGGTAAACAGTACTTGAGCCTTCAAAGAATGATAATAGACATAATATATTTATGTCTTCCCGAGGAAAAAAGGGCGCGAGAAAGACATATTGAGCACGATTGCTGCAATGAATATCAACCTGGGAGCATGCGTGTACGTAGAAACCAAGATGGTTGCAATATTTTAAAATTCATATTAATCCAATAGCTTTGGATGAAGATCTGCTGTTTTGAATCAGTTTTGGTTGTATGTAGAAGAAAAAATCGTTGCCGATATCGCTTTGTGAAAATACTTATAGGAACTTCTATAATATTTCATATAGCTATGAGCACTATTTATTAATGAACAAAATAAAAATTATCATGAAATAAGGAACATTTTTTTGGTTTAAAAAGAAATAAAATAGGGACAATATGTAAAAAAATCACAAGCAGCAAAATGCGCCAATAAATGATAAAATTTATATATATCAAAATTGTAATTTATAATTTTATTGAAGCTTTATGGTTTTTCAAAACATTAATAATGATAAAACATAATAAACATTGAGAGCTGACTAATTCCACTGAATAATTTGTGGATTTTACCTTCTGCAATTTCCTTATGTGTTTCGGAAATGCAGGAGAGAACAACAAGAATTTGTCCTTCTTACCTATATACAATTTATCACTTAACGTCCAACAAATTTATATGAAGAAAATGCTTTTAATATTAATGGCAGAAACCTACACACTGTTTATTTTAAAAGCTAAAATTAACTAAACATGCCGAGTTTCTCATTTGAAATACATTGCAGACTTTTAACTGTGACTGCCTGATGTTTCTCTGTCATCTTCACCAGGATGTAAGACGAGGATTTGGTGTTTCTGACAGTTTTCTGTTTTTAACGTTAAATAAACTCATTTGAAGAAAACCTCTTTGAGATTAATGTTATTTGAAATGCCACTTATTCTCACCTTTCATATCACTCAGACAGAAAGTGATCGTCTGAATCTCCCCGCCATTATACCCTGGCCCTTCGAATCTGCCCTGGTAAGGAGGGTTTTAGAAGTTTAACTGGGGAAAGGGGCGAGCGGTATCATGCTGGTAAAAGGCATTCAAGTTTCAGCTCACGTTCATCAAAATATCAGCACGGCGAACATTTACTGCACCTTTTGGCGATAATGTTTTAACGAAGTTCATTGTTTAGGCAAATGTAGCAGAGTCTTAATAACAGGACTCTGGTTTAAACGCATCTTGATGGTTATTCTCACGCAAAGTATTCATAATTCACACACTCCGAGTGTGGTGGGTGGGTTACGAGAACTGTACTTGCTCGTATTTTACGAATGATGTGAGGATCGTTATGTTCCTTTAAGCCCTGTAATAACAGATGCTTTTAATTGGTAGTAGCCACCTTCGGGAAATCAGATTAATAATCTAAAATGGAAGCAAACTTTTCTCCTCATTTCCTGATTTACTGCGTATGGACGGCCTTAAATTCTATGTTATATGCTTGGGACGAATTCTTGAGGAAACTTATCTGATACAGAACAAACAGTCTAAAATATATTCAGGGAAAAGTTTTGAAAATTTTACGTTATATGCTTGGGAAATTTTGGGGGGACTTATTTTATACAGTAAAGTCTAACATATACTCAGGGCAAAGTTTAGAAAAATGTCTATGGGATACTTACCAGAAATAGAGGTTGGAAAATTGCTGCAATTTTTCTTAACCATAAGAAGGGTTTTATGATGTTAGAAAGGTAAATATCGGTTCTTCCTTTGATTATTATACAACTATTTTCTTTTATGTTAGCCCAATCTAGAACTTTCTTGAAAATTATCGTAAAAATTTCTGGAAAACTATTTAATTAATTATTTGTTAGTCATGAGTGTTCATTTGATGCGTTTATTCACTTCATATCCATATTTTGTTGATTTCGGGTTATAATTGAAAACTGTACATAAGCATTTGTAGTTTGCAGTGGAACATTGATCTAACAACATCCACTGGAACATAGACTATTGACAATGTAATAATTTCGGAAAAATACAGCACTAGAACATTTTATAGTAATGCTTTGAATAAGCAGCTGTATCTCAAAATGCTTTTATTAGGAGATGTCTAAAATTATGTTTAGCTAATTTTTCTTTGAATGGCATTGTGTTGGTTATTAGCCAAAAACTTCTTTTAAATGAGATTATTTTAATCTATGTTCATAAAGGGAAAATTTATTACTTTTTAAATGGAATACATATACACCTTATCATTTAAAAGCAATAATAGTTCAGATGTTAGAATAATCTGAAGAGAGCACAGACGTTTAGTACAAATATTACTTAAGATAAACTATCAGATTTCATTAACTTCTGAATTTTAGCACTTCATTTTAAAAACGCAAAGAGACTTATCATCATAATACAGAATAAAGGTTTTCAGTCAAAATATTATTAAAATTTCTGAATTTTCGATTTCAAGTACGTTTAAAACTGGTATTCAGCTTCGAAATTTGAATTAAAAATTCAGTTAGAATTAATCGAATGTAAATTTAGAAAACAGAAAGAAAAAAAAATTCATTTTTTAGAAGTAAATAAATCGGAGTAAATTCAATTTGAAGAAAATATCCCATTTGCTGGCGGAAAAAAAATTTTTTTTCCTCCGCAAGTCACTCACATACATACAGCCCTTCAAATTCCAAAATGAAATTAAATCGTAATCCATCCTTCTATATAGCATTTTTTAATTTTCTCGAGCACGTGCGCGATTCCAGCA
This sequence comes from Araneus ventricosus, assembly GCA_013235015.1. NCBI lineage: Eukaryota > Metazoa > Arthropoda > Arachnida > Araneae > Araneidae > Araneus > Araneus ventricosus. Next base: position 392,757 of record BGPR01000228.1, read on the forward strand.
ACAATCACTGAAACGCCATTCATCTAAGGGGACACAATTACCGCGAAGTGTGAATGGAATTTGAGTGAAAACTCTCTCTCATACATTCGCAACACGATAACCCATTAGTTCCTCCGCGCGTCTCTACCACAATGGAGTAGAGTCGCTGCACAATTTCGTAAACGATGAAATAAACAAAACGTGCAAAAAAGTACATCCCTAGGACGTACCTAGGACCTCCTCCAACAAAGGTTTTCATATTTAAGAGGGAATGCCTTACTGGAATAAGAATACGCCTTAATGCATTTTATGACTTGTGTCTCTGCTCGTCTCTCCGCCCCTGCTCGCTTACAAAAGGGTCTCGCTCTCCCCTGGCCCCGTTACAAAAGTTTTTCGGTCGGGATGCGCCCCATTCAAATGTTCTTTTCTCCGAATCCTTTCGCTCCTTTTTACAACACCTTGTTCTCCCTCTCCCCTCCCCTGAAAAAAATGAAGTTTAAGTAGTTATTGTTTGGGATTTTTGTTCCTTTTTGCGTTGTTATGAGGACGATCCGCTCTCTGGTACGTAAGCAAACAGCGCATTTTGGTGAAGTGCATTTTCATATGCATGCCTGAATACAAATTGGAACATGGGATGGTGAAAGGAACCAGGCAGTAGTACCGTTCTGCCAGTTGTATTCGGAAGTGATACAGTAGACTCGATTAACCGGGATGGTCGGGAAATGCTTCATCCCGGATAATCCAATTCCTGCAAATTTTGATGGAAAATTTTGGAAAAGTGATAGAAAATGTAAAATTATTATACATTAAGACATTAATAGTTTAATTAATACAAAAGAAAAAGAATTAAGAAGAAATTTTAATGTTATTTCGATTTACAATTCGTACAATTAAAAAGATAAACAGAGATGTAGTTTGCCTCACTGTTTTGTGACGTTTTTGTTTTTCTTTTACTCTTCGACGAATTATACCACGCAGACTTCTCAATATAATTTTTTCTGCGGGCGTGCTTTCATCTTCTTGCTCCAAGTAATTAAGTAACGCCTCAGTGTGTACTAATGCCTCACCGAGACTTAATTTTTGATGAGTAACAAGATTTTACTCATCACTTTCAGGACATTCTTCGAAATTCCTTGTTTCTTCCGAACTACACGATACACGGGGCACAATATCATCGTCACTTAAAACTTCGCAACATTCCAATGTCGAATCTTCGTTAATCCATTTCCCACTGCTTCTTCATCCACATTTTCAGAACAGTCTAACTTTCTCAAATCTTCCAAGATTTTTCTCTGCAAAATTTTTGGGGTCGTCCCGGTTAATCGAGAGTCTACTGTACAAAGTAAATAAAAAAGAGACATAACGAGAGAGAGATAAAACAATAGTTTTAAATTTTTTTGTAAGGTTGGCAACTAACGTAAAAAAAAATTGTTTTTATCTATGCGAAAAACTTTATGGCAGCATGAAGATAACATTTTCATTAGTGGATCCACAACTATATATAAAGGTTATTTTCTCACGAAAAATATATTGTGAATCTTACATTTTCTAATCAAGTTGTCTAATACTGACCATCTAGCATAGCAAGTTAGGTGGAATAATTTCGAATCGTTTATTTGTCTTATACTTAAATGATGTGCAAATTAAATTTGTAAAAAGTGGTCTGTTAGATGACGATTTAAAAGTATTTTAAATAGTGGAAATTGCTTTCAACGTTAATAGCAGGAAAACAGCAGGAAGGGAGTCATCAAATCATTTATGAAGTATATCACTAATAATCTGCTTTGAACAGAAAAAAAGTGCCTTCTATAAAAAAGTTCAAATTTGTATATTCTTCTTAAAATTAATTTATAAAGATAAAATAGGGAAAGAAAAATAGAACAAACAAAACATTTTATTGAAATAAAAGATATCTAATGTAATTGTGTCATTCTCATGAAAAAGGCACAAATAGCTAAAAAAAATTTATTTTACAAAAGTATGCAAAAAAATCTTAAAAACTGCATGGATGTTTCCATTTAAGCTTAATAAATAACCTTCTATCCTTATATTAGTGGTGAAGTTTTCTATTTTATTTTTAACGGTTTTTTTTTCTTTTTAGTTTTAAAATTTTTTACCTGTCTACGAAGCAGACATGATAGTCAACGGAACTTTTACATTTTGAACGAAAGCATAATTGACTAATTATTGGGTAGATTTGATACAGGTTTATTTCTTATAATTGAACAATAGAATTAGTTATTAAAAACCAGTGCAAGAAAACGTAACATTTGAAACTAAATAACGCTTTTTAAATAATGGCACTGACTGTGCATTAGTTAAATAATAGTTACAAACAATTTCAAATAAATAAAAGTCAACATTTTGCAGGAAAGTAATCAATTATATACTATATTAAAGAGTATCATATATTTATTTATCAATAAACAATCTAGTAAGTATCGTATTAAGTTTTTTCTACTCTCTTGTGAATTTGAGCATCGAGCTGCTTTGTCTTTATTTTTTGATATTCCCATTTTTCTAAAAATAAATTTAGCTATTAAAATGTTTTTATATATTTTGAAGCTTTAATATTATAAATATTCTATATGAATTGTTTACCATAATTCTTTTCGAGAATATAATTTCAATTTTAATTTTAAAAAGAATACAAAAGAAAATCACTAAATTTCATTAAAAAAATATCTACCAGAGAACTTTAATTGATATTATTTAATTTATCTATCTGTATCATGATTTTTGAGATTTTGTCTCTTTCATTGACAATGCCATCCTCTCTGTGGAGATGCTGTGTGCACGGAGGAGACAAAAACTAAGTTTTGAATTTTTAAGTGCTTTGGCTTTTGGCTAAAGTGGTACATTTATGGTGGTGGCTAAAGTGGTACACTTATTTTTATTAAATTCGATTCTAAACCTATCAAAATTTTGTATTTTAATTATAAATTAGATTTTTCTTAACGTATTTATGCTGTCCACAAAGTGGACGCTGAGAACTTTACCAAGCTCTAAATGGAACTAATAAATTGGAATATATTCAGTAAATTCGCAATAGAACGAAATTTTTCCTTAAAAAACAAATTGTCTGCCTCTCTTATAAACTCTTTCGTGATGATTTGACATGAACTGCCATTTGTGATATTTTTTTAAGTCATTTTATTTGTCCACGAAAGGAGACGTATTTGACTGGGGACAAAGTGTAAAAATTAATTACTAAGTAAAAATAATTTTTTAAAAAATGTTAGATTAGATCTTAACTAGAGATTTTAAACTAGTTAATACGAAAAAAAATGCAATTTTTTAAAAAATTGCTTGAGTGTCATTAAATATTATTTTGAATTTCATGTGTAGGGACGTCCACGGAGTGGATTTTTGTCTTATATTCACTGAAAGATGAGAGTTAAATAGTAAAACTATTTTAGTAGAAACTTATTGAATAGCTTTCTTAAAACTTAAATTATACATATGAACAAAAACGTTAGGACATTTGTTGCACTTTCTAATTTTTATCACCCCGGGACTGTAAAAAGCACCTTTTCGTGAGAATGACCCAATTAACCAAAAAAAATCTTAAGTAACTAACTGAAAATTTAAACTCTCCAGCACAAAAAGATAAAACTACGTAAATAAGAATGGAAAGTTTTGATTTTACAGTTGAAAAATTCACTGCAGTCAAACAAAATACATGATTTAGACTAACAAAACAACTACTTTGCTCCAGTGTTATTAAACCTTACAAACCACCAACAGAAAACAACAGAAGGAAACTGCTTACAAGTTTAATTAAAAAATGATTATCAACCATCATAATTTATTAGTAAGAAATAAAATATACAAGATCTGTACAATAAAAAGCACTAAAATAAAATACCTTCCAATTACATAACTTAACGATTTTATATAAAATTATAAATTTACTTCCATATATATTAATTTAGTATTGATCCAACTATGCGTCGCAACATATGTAAAATTACCAGTCAATTTTTGAAAATTATAATCAAATACCAATAAAATACCCTTATCATAACCACAGGCAGAAATCTCAATTAATCCATTTCCATACGGACCGATCGGCCCCCTGCTTGGATCTTTTTCGCGTGGCGACACACAATTACTGGAGTTGAAACTGGAAGAGTCGTTTTTTTAAACGTCTAGAAATTGGATTTGTGGCAGAGAAGACTAAAAATTAATGGCAGTTATGGTTGCTAATGCAAAATTCTCTCCACCACCTTTCCGCGTTCCTTTGCTTCGCAGTGGTTATAAATGAAAAAGGGAAGAACACATCTTGGAGAAAGTTGGAGTTACTCCCTTCCCCCTCACCCCCAAAAGATTTTTTTATTCATTTTATTTTATTTTATTTTTCGTTCAAGGTTCCGTTTCTTATACCACCGCGGGGTAATTCAATTATTTTCTAGAGAATTTAACGTTTTAGTTTTTTAAAGCCGTTTTTTTATGTTTTCCATTTTTATCATTGTTCCAGCGGAAGGGAAAGACGTTAATAACAATACATTAGGTTCAGTCCAAGCGAATATTAAATCAGCGCAAAAAAGTAATAATATTTACACGACTTTTGCGGTATTATTAAGTACAGTGAAGCATCCCTAATGTTCAGAAACTTGGTACGAAAGAACTAGAAATGAGTTATTCGTTCTTTTTTCCTTGCTTTCTTTTTTTCCATTTTAAAAATTCGAGCCGAAGCTTCAGTGAAAGATTTTAATTGTTTCAGAAACATTTCTCGTTTCTCAGCATCTTTTCTTGCAACGCATTAAGATTCACATTTGAGAGAAGATTCTGTATTTTAAATTCGTTTTGCTTTGTTTTTGATGTTACGATTTTCCTTAGGATTTCAATGTTCGCTTGAAATCATCGAGCGAATCTCAGCATTATATGTATAAAATGGTCTGCATAAGCTACTGATTTTGTGAAGTTACCAGTCTATTTACTGAAACTGACAAAGAACGCGTTGTATTGCTGAACTCAGTTAATTAACTATCAAATAAGATTTCTGTAGTATTCTAATCAAAGTGAAAATAATTACACATATATTTTGTATACTTTCCACATCGACAAACGGAAAAAGAATTACATATATTAATTCATTTAATTTATTAAAGCATGTTTGATAATCATGCTTAGTTCATTTTGCATTCCTTTTCCTACATTTCAAATGTATCTCTCTTAGAATTCGATTTTATTTTCAGCGTCATTTTACAAACATAAAATAAAAACTACAGATTTGTTATCATTAACCCTCCGAGCGGTGCAAACGTCTTTTTCCGTTTTTCATGTTCAGTTCAAAAGCGGATAGCTCGTATTTATGTTTATATTTTCTTAAACAATCATGGATAAAGTATTCGTAAGATTTCAGAGATATAATTATATACAAAAAAGATCTATTCATTTACTTTAAAAGTTAAGTTGTCTAACCTGTCAGCTAAAAGTTCAAATAATTGGACGCTCAGAGGGTTAAATAATGTTATCATTAAATACAATTTTAAGATAGTTTCATAAATTTATTGCACTACAAGCATTTACAAGGGACATTTTTTTCCCCCACCGAAAGTAGTGAAATTCGTCTACAAAAATTTTCACGTTCGGCTTCATCTCTGTTGCACTACAAGTATAAATTATCTCAAAAATATAAACGGTTTCTTTCAAAATCTCTGGCAGTGTTTATCAGTATTTATGCTAAAAATAATGCTTGAAAATAAATGTTTATGTTTTCATATTAATACCCGGATTAAAAGAAACATCACATATGTTTTCCGCATATCAGCAATTCCACAAACTTATGTACATGACCTTCAATCTTAATTGCGAAATCTAAAAAAATACGCCAAAGATCTTAATTGGAAGTCTAATAAATGTCCTTATCTAATCAAGACAAAAGATAAAAAGCGTTCCTCCGTAGCATTTGCCGGCCCTTTTTATCAACGATTTCTTTGTGCCATAAAGATCAGTTAATGTACACAACAGTCCATTCCCTACACGAGATTTATCTGACATAAATGGCCCTCCTGCCAACAAAATATCTGTACCTTTCTGCCAACTTCGGCAAAGCATGGCCATACGTTCGTCATCCCCCGCATAAATTAATCCAAAATCGAAGTTTACACCATAAATATGGCTGAGTTTACCAAGTGGTATCAGTGCTTTCTGCAACCCGAGACATTCCTATCTCTGTCGAGGCTTCTTCCTGTCTGCTTCGGCAATGGGATATTGCCATCAGAAAGTCTGGCTGCTGGGACCTTTCTTTATCCTTTGCTGTTTGAAGTGGAAAACCACCATTCGTTTTCCACGAGTGTTATGGGGAAGAAGATAGCGCACTGTCTGTGGTTTCTCTGTCGTCCCTATATTGCCGTTTTGTTTGGGCCGTTATTTCATTTCCGACTCCATTATCTGACGCAGATTACGGTCGCGGGGATAAAAATGTGAGGTTAAGAGGTTTTGCGAGGGTGGGAAACGATAGTCTCCTACCCTCAGGATGGAACTGGGTAATGAATTCTCAACGTCCAGATAGGGATGTTTCCTTTAGGTGTGGCCGATAAATCTTGTGGCACATAGTAAGCAAATCTCAACGGTTTGCTATGCAGCGGCTCGATTTTCGGGTACATTATGAGACTTTTAAGTTCAGCGATTATTCTCGTTTCTTTTTTGTTTGACCATTTTATATGTTCTGAAAAATTAGAAGAATATTCCTTTATCATGAGATGTAAGATTATTCAGTTCCTAAAACTTTCAGTCACACGTTAATTATTTTGAAAAATTTCTTAATTTTAATTCGACGTCCATAGAAAGATGTTTCCTCTAAGTACGAACGATAAATCTTCTGGTACAGAGTAAGGAAAACTCCTTTCACAACGGTCCGCTGAACTGCGACTCGATTTTTGAGTGCATTATCTGAATTTTTAAGTTCAGTAGTGATTCTCGTTTTTGCTTGTATTAACTGTTATATTTGTTCTGAAGAATTAGACGAACATTCCTTGAGACGAGCAAAATTATCCAATATCTGACAGAGTGGTGAGACGCCAAGTACCATGAAAAGTTTCTCGATTATCCCTTCAGACTAACAATTTGAACAGCAAAATTACTGAATATTTTAGTATCACGAATCATTTGATACCTTGCATGAGACTTAATCAGACTTCAATATCCTAAATGAACTTTTCGTTTTTAGGGAAGTCTAGACAAGTTCAAGCTTTCAAAAGGGTTTGATTTCAGCTTGGTGTCATTTTGTTTATGATATTCATTTCTATCTATTCATTGAATTTCATCAAAGACTGTAAGTTTTTAAAATACCATTATAATTTCCAGACTTTCAAATTCATTTAAGTATAATGTTTCTTATTTGGTCTAGACATAAGTCTGTCAAGAATTTTCTTTTACTTAGTTTAAAAATAAGTTATCTAAGAATAATACAAATATGAACAATCTGTGGATTTATTACTAAGTGCCTGTTTTGCAAAGACTCATTTACTGAAACTTCTAACAATTTTTGAGACTTCTGCCATTCTAGCTTAAGATTTTTTTTACAGAATATTTTATATATTAAAGTATTGTTAATTTTTTCTAAACTTTCTAGATCACAACAACTTCTGCAGAAATAATAATTTATGTTTACAAGAGAATATTTTTTAAATGAAAATAGAAATTTTTCTTTAGTTTCAAAGAGAATAGCAATCGATGGTTATAAGTAACACAACAAAACCGTAATGATTTCATTTTCTTTCCAAAATAGCTGTGTAGACTGCTACGTTTCATCTGACACAACAAAGAAGTCTTGCTTGCAAGAAAGACATTAGTAAGAAGAGAATGATTACTTTGCATTCTGGAAAAGAAAATGGGTTGGTAATGTCTATTTTTCTGTCTCTTTTGTGATTTTGAGCAAACACCTTATTAGAACAAACACCGGTAACTTGTTTGTATGAAATGAGAAAAGGGGGCTATTCTTAGCTGTCACGCTATACCGGTACTTGTTCAGGACTAAAGTGAACTAATTTCATCAGAAGGATAATGCGCAATTTCTGTTTAATCTTTTACGTCCTATCTTTAGTTGAGTTTTGATCTGTAACGGCTTTTTTCTGTTTAATTCCACATCAATGAAATGGTTCATTTCGCAGGAAACTTTTTACGAAAGGATATAATTTAAGTTTGTTTTTTCAGTATTCCATAATGATACTAAGTATTTAGTTATGTGTTTAGCTAATTCAATTAATTACGAATCAAGAAAAATCTTTTCCAGACACTGCCTTTTCAGCTTAAATAGGTTTTATTTTGTTTCCGTCGAGAAATATTGTGGGTAGAAACCTCAGTAGTTAGACCACACGTATGGAAGTTGATTTCAAGGATTAACCACAAAAAAAAAAAAAAGGTTTAGAGTTTATGAGCTGCAGGTTTCATATAGCTATATAAATTCTTGAAAATCCAATTTATGTAGTTCCTGTCGCCACCCATTTATTGTACTTTGAATGTTTTGTTTCATTGAATTAGAACGAAATATTCAGTTTGCTTTTGGCAAAATTTAATACGGAATGTTCTGCGTGTAAAATAAATAACTTTTAAGGCATATGAAACATAAAATAAATATTTATGCATTCAAAAATATGAATTATAGTTTCATTTTTTATTTAAAATGGCACACATATCATAGTATCATACTTTCCTCGAGTTTTGAGCGAGAAAATTATTTTGAAATACTTTAAAATAATAACATAATTTGCACTTTCCTCCTCATAATGGCACTCAGTTACACGAAAGACGAATAGTTGAAATCACATTCATTCTTAATAAACCTTTAACTCTTATAGGTTTAATCGCGCAGAAAACTTAATCGATTATAAGATTTTATTTACTGATGTGGATTATCACGTCAGTGATCACAGACCTGGTCTTAAATTCGTTTTAATGTTTTACAAGTAAAAGACAGAAAAATTACACCACTTTTCCAACGAGTGGATCTGTGGGGAATTTAGTGACAAAAACCGAATCACGAAGAGATTCTGAGTGCTATTATAAGATCACGAAACGGCTCGTTCCATTGTTCCCTTTCTTTAGACACACCGGAATGGGAGGTTACACCCCAGAAGTGAGAAATGCATCCTCCCGTTTCTCTGGTCACGCTACATCTGCCGTTTGTTACTTTTATTTACAAATGTAGCAAAGAGTGCCAGAAAAGTTCACGATTTAGGGAACAAACTTTTTTACTTTTTTGCTTAATTTCTCTGCTGTTTGGTGTGCGATTAAATGGAAAACTCTTTTTATATTACTTTTATGATTTTTTTTTCATTTTTTTTAGAACAAAAAAAAAAGGAACCAATCATAAGATGCAGCGATTTGCTTTATGTCGATAAATTTTTTTTATATGAATTGAAAAAATATTAATTGGCAGTTTTGTTTGAGATAAGAGAAAGTTTTTCTGTGTATCTCGACAAGATAATGTGATTGGTTTAGAATTATAAATTTTTTAGTAAAGAAAAACAGGAAACCGATTTTAAAATCAAGTCGATATTCAATGAAGGTTTAAACACTATTTCAGTTGTCCAAAATATGGCTACTGCTTTTATTGCATTATTATGTTATTACAATTATGTTATGTTTATTATTATGGGTTTATTACCGTATTACGTGTAGTTCCTTCTTAATCTACTCTTAAATATTCCTTTGTAATAATCATGTATCACGTATGCTTTGTTTTTTTATTTACTTGGTTTATGTATATTTTGGTTTTTATAAACTCATTGGAATTAATTTTTAATTTAATTAATTTAGTAGGAATGTTAATTTTCATGGAAATATTTTTTTTATTTAATATTGTTTTTTTTTCTTTTTTACATTTTGAAAAAAAACTCTACAAGTAATTTGCAACTTAAAATCTAAAGAGCAAGTCTAAAATAACAGTATATATTTAAGTGAAAGATATAAATATTGCCTTACAAAAACTTCCACGAATCAAAAATGTATTCCTTTGTTCATAAGTAAATTGTTCAGTAAGCCACTTACGGTTTTCTGAAGTACTTTTCCATCCCCTGCTTAAAAATCGCTTCAAGGTACTTTCTATTTATGACGGAACACCTGTCAAAAATATTCCGAAGCGCAGTACATAGATCGCAAACTCCTTCCCTTCCTTGAAAGAAAGAAAAAAAAACCTTAGCTTTTTCGAAGAGGGTGAAGAAAATCTCTTAAAAACATAACAGTCGTTCGATTAAATGCGATTTTCTTTGTTTCAAGCACTCTTCTTTCCTCCACACGCAAAATATTCCCCCCGACCCCCCAGAAAACAACTTCTCGTGAATATTTTAGAACGTGGATTTCAGTCACTTCCTTCGAACTTCCTCGCACTGTTCGAGCAGCTGCTGTGAATTAAGTACACATTTTAGCATGGGTTTTAAGCGGGCATAGAAAATGTTAATGCTTTAATAAATTTGAAAGTCAACACCTTGCACAGCATTCTTTTACCCTGCACTTTTTTCTTGTTCTTTTCTTACCTCCAACAACAGTCCTTCGGTAAACTCCCAGAAAAGTAGGGTAAAAAAAATTCAGTTAATGCATTTTTACCCAGGCATCTTCTTCCTGTTATCGCACACTCCTGCTTGTGAATAGTAAGCAGGCCGAGGAAAACTTTTGTATAAAGTAGCATATTAAGCCCTAAACAAAAGTAGGAACTAGGTATGTGTGTGTGAGCATGTCGGAAAAGGTTTGGATATTTTTTTGCCTCCCTCTTTTTAAGAAAGGCAAATATATTCTGTGCTGTGGAATAATAAACCACTTCTGCTTACGACTGCTATTTTATGCGATGCAAAAAACACTTAAAGTTAAGCTCCCACTTGCTCGTAAAGGCGACGAATTAAACATGATGCTGACGTATTATGTCTGGAAGTGGAGAATGATTGAAAAATCTCTCAACTTATCACCTTCGAACACACACCAGACGAAAGCTATGTTTTTAAATGGGGGAAATGTGTATGCGGAGCAAAAAGCATTAATTCAGCATCAAGAATGCCTATTTAAACTCACTAGTACTACAGTTTTTTGTGCTAAATGTAGTTGAAATACATAGTTTGATTGTTTGCATTAAAAATAATTTAGCTCTCAAGCGAAATTGAGACGTCTGAAGTTGTTTTATGAGTATTACATTGAAGTATTTGATGTTTTCACTTATGAAAGCTAAATTTATGTATTTAATCCCGTTCTTTCCCTTTAAATAGGGTATATTTGCATTTATTTTTTATAACTATTCATTAAAACTCTTCATTAATTGTAATTTATAAGCAGATGACAAAATGCATTTTATCAATTTTAATCTCACAATAGATAATTTAAATAGCTTATTAGTTGCTTTTAGATTTTATGGCGCAAGTTATAAGTGCAATTGCGTTGCATCTGACGAAAGACTAAAAACTAATGTTAAATATTACTTCTTTGACTTTCTTCAATGTTAAAGCAATTTTGCTACTGATTCGAATTAATTTAAAAGGCGTTAATATTAGTGAAAAAAATAATAATATTATTCATATTTTATTTCTCATTTTTAAACAGAATAAACCTTTCAGGTTCAATAATTTTATCTCTTAACTGACCTAAAATCACGTTTCATTTTTAAAGATTTTAGACTATTCCAGCTATTAAATGAATGTTAAAAGGCATTGAGAGATAGATGAGTAAAACAAATAATAATTGATGCCAAAATCTTGAAGAATCAGAGACTTGGAAGGTAAACTATAAGAATAAGTAATTGGTATTATTAAAAATTAAAAGTGATAACATTTTAGGTGAAAAACGGAATATCAAAAGGCTTGATAAGAAAAAATTATCTAAAATTTATAGGTAAGTAATGTGCTTTGGCAAGCACTGCAAAGTGTTCGAGATAGGTTCAAAATTGCCAATTAAATTACTGAATGTAACTCAAAACCTGTTGTGCATAATTTAAGTGCCGTTTCCCAAAATTTTAAATATCCCCAAACTTTTCCCCGTCTCCCTTCCTACCCTGCTTACCTTACCACACAACCCCATTTGATAAGAAAAAAAATTAAATGGTTGTACTGTAACACTAATCACCACTTGGGGGAAGTTCAAGCAATTGTGACAATTTTCCCCACACCCACAAGACATTTTTGTTTTTATAAACTAGAACCGAAAAAAATTGATTTTTTTCCCCTTCCCTTCCTCCTGGGGTGATTTTTTTTTTTATCGTATCATAATTTAACTCGCTTCTAGGTGTGGAAGAATATGATGTTAATGGAAAGACATAAAGCTAAAAAAATAAAAGAAATGTCACCACCACGGTGGGGATTTTTTTGGGACAGTTTTTTTCTTACCCCTGTGCACTTTTTTCTCTGGTTTGCACACATGCATGCACATGAAGCGGCTCATTTGAATATTGATTCTGATGGTGCGAATTAAGTCATCAGGTAGGAGTGGCTATATAAAAAGAAGTACAACCTCTGTTAGAGTTATTTTTTCCCACTTCTGTTCACAAACGCATTAGGCATAAGATTTTTTTATACTCTTAAAAGTAGGGGAAAAAATCCCTGGGGTAGTGGGAGTCGCGGTTGCCGTTACTTTTTTTTCATTACATATGTTCATTGAATATTATTTAGCGAAAGCTTTAAACCGCCGAAAATCTCTTAAAATTATTTTGCTTATTAATGGCGATTCAAATGGGAATTTCAGACAATTTACCTTCGGCGATGTGTTCACAATATCTTTACTTAATTTTGTAAAAATAATTCTTGTTAATGGCTTCTCTTGATAAATAAGCGTAATTACAAATTTTTAAGATTTAATTAAACACGTTTGGCGTTATACGTAAAATGATAAGCCCAATTACATATTTGGTATTTTGGTTTGATTGGAAGGGAGGAAATGACAGTAATTTCTGTATCCTTAAAGGTTGCAAAAATAAATATTTAAAATACACAATCTCAAAAATAGTTATTAATTTTTAGTAATTACTTTTTCTCAAATTTTAGTCGATTAAATCATTTCCTCGGAACTGAATCTCACTGCATGTAGTCATTAAGGCATCTTTTGTAGCATTAAATGTTGCACGCAAAAATTAATTGTACTTACAGTATACTTCTTTAAATTCAACTATAATAAGTAACTAACAAAATGAGCAAAGCTACAAAAGGACTAAAGCAAAATAAAAAAGAATCTGACAGTGGACTTTTTCAAGAATCATCCGCCTGCAAGGATTCAAAAAATTGGTTTGTTTTTCCTGTGAAGCTGCTGCATTTTGCGAACACCAGATACCCTCTGTATATTCTCTATTTTCTTTTTTTTGTAAATTGTAATTTCCCGAAGTAGTTATTGTTTTTAGTGTACATTTTTTTAAACTTATCTTTAAGGAATTAATTAATTCATTGCAGATTAATTAATTTCCTCTGAGCTTACTTAAATTTCTTTGAAAGTAATCTGTAACAAAATAAATTCTTGAAAGGATATTTACAATGAAATGTGAATATTTAAAAACTACTCGTTAGAAATTGCATAAATTAAAAAAAAATAAGTAATAAATTTCTTCATAGAATGTTTGATATGCCGCCTAAAATTTCGTGTAGCATTTTTGTTGAAGTCTAGTTACTTGCAAATTCAAAAGAAAAAAAAATCTTCTCTCAGTGAAAAAGTTAGTTTAATATTATTACGAATAACGAAATTCCTTAAAAAAACTGACTGCTTCCAAGAAAGGCATGTTTTGCTTTGATTCTTTCAAACTTGCCGAAAAAATTTCCCCTAAAAATAATGCTTTAGGTGATTAAGGACAAATTAAATAATTGAGATGTTGTTGCTAAGATTTTTTTAATGACCGTGTACACGAAAACGATTTCGATTAATCGGGTTATACGTTTTTCTCTCGAATTAAAAATCGATAATGAGATTCCGTCGCTTTTTCACGATGAATTTTGTTCCTAATTCGCAAATTAATCTTTCACGTAATGATAAATAATACTTAGAAAAAAATAATAAAAGCAGGCGGGCACAAAGAAAAATTATTTCGAACCACTCAAAGTGATACAGGTTCGAACAAATTGTTTGCACTTAGCGCCTGAAATGGACAAAAATGGATAATGAATTTTTATCAAGATGATGATGAGTAAAGTGAGATTAGCTGTAGAAAAAGGGAGAAGAACAACACTATGTGAAAGGTAAAAACAAAAATCTGAAAAAAAATCACATTCTCATCAGAGAAAAGGCGCTTGCTTCTCCAAGAAATTAGATACCGAATGCACTCATCAAAAAAGGTTGGATTATTATGAGTTGAACATTTCATTATTTATCGCTGCAAAATTAAATGGATTAAACTAGAACGTAAAGTGTTTCTTAAAAACGTTAAAATATACTTGTAGTTTTAATTAATGAAGCGCTGCTTCAGTAGTAAGCGAAGGTAGGTTTGAGGAGAGAGTGCGGTGGTAAGCGAATTAACGTTTGTGTCTCTAAAAATTCGCATCGGGAGGAATCTCAAATCGTTTTTGCGCCGAATCTTCATTAACGGTAAAATTATAAGCAACGAAATATTTTTATGATTTAATTACTCGTTGCTATCTTTTCTCTTCGGATGTGAAGAATTTGCTAAGTTTTTTTCGTTTTTTCAGAAAAATAAAAAGAATGTGTTATCAATTACTTTTAGAAATGCTTCTCAGCCAGCTGTGCTACGGAAAGATTTAAACGAACTGTTGCATGTTTTTTCTCCCCTTTGGTGCAAACTGCATGCGTATAATCAAGTCATTGAGCGGGTTAAATAATTATATTGATATGTTCATTGCATTTTTAAAAGATGGTTATGAGAAATTTTGAATGAAAAGAAAAATTGTTCCTTTATTGCGGTTAAATTCTTAATAATTTTCGTTGTATGCTTCATTACTCATGAGAGTGGTATTCTAAAATTCATAAAAAAGGCGTCTTTTCCAGCATGTGATGAGAAAGATAAAAGATGGTTTAAATAGTTTATAATCTTTTAAAGAACTGATCTAGAATTTCGTGATTAGTCTGCAGGGTTTTTCTCTTTAGAGTTTAATATTTCTCCTAACTGGATCCTAGTTTAATATTTCTCCTCCTAATGGATAACTTTGAACATTCTGTTTTCAGTTCCTTTCGCAAAATATTCACGTATATAATAAGCACTTAGGACAAACTATAGTTTTCGTTTCATTTTACAGATACTGAAATGATATTCACTAATCAATTAGTGATTTAAAGAAATATATTTTGTTTACATTTCAGTTACAATTACTGTAACGTAAAAACTTAGGAATCTTATTATTAGTAAAACGAGAAAATTATTGTTAACAATTCTTTTAATAATTTTTCTTAATTTTTTATTTTTTTGGAACTGAAATTATTGCAAAATAGACTTCTATTTTTAGAAACTTTTCATCAAATTATTTTATTTATACATACATATACATATGATGGAAATAAAATAATATTCTGTTGGTGCGATAGTTTGAAGAAACTTAATATTTCGCATTCTGATGGCTATAATTCAAAGAACTGGTATTAAAAAGTTTGTACAAAATTTCAATGAAGATTCCAATATTCAGCTCAACGGAAATCTAACTCCATGTGAATAAATAAACTTCAATTTAAACTTTCAATCTTCAAATTAATCTAAAAACCTTGTAAGGTATCTTGCTTATATAATTAGTTTTCTAAGATGGGAGTAAACTGCCTTAGAAAAACGGAGTGATTTCCCAGACATAATCCTCATCAATGCTCTTTCATGCATTATCAAGTGTACTGACAAAACTATTTATAATCCCAAATTTTATTCCAGACTGTTTCTTCATTAGACAAATTATATACAGTCGACGCTCGTTTTAACGACAACTCATTATAAAGATCATTCCATTATAAAGACCAGCGATAAAATCCCCAACTGTGTTTCCCTATGCATTCTATGTTATTTTACTTCCGGTATAACGACCGTCAAGTGTCGTCTAATCCCAATATAACGTCCGAATTCAGCGGACACTCTTCCCGTATTTCTCCAAAATTCCTTTATTTTCTTCTTTAAAATCTAATTTAGAAAAAAAAATTTTTTCGATTAAACTAATTAATTTTAATTCAATTTTTAATTGATAAAAATTTTATCTTTAATACCAATGTTAAAAATTAATTTGAGTATTTAGTTGGAATCTCTTTAAAAATAGCCTATGTTTACGGAACTGCTGAGCGTGTATGTGTACATTTTTTAATTATATCCACTATAGCGACTACTCGTTATAAAGACCTTTTGCTGTAGGACGCAGAGGGTCGTTATAACGAGCGTCGACTGTATAAAGAATAAAACCCAGGTTTTCTATAAAGTTAGGAAATCTTCTCTATTTTCAAAATGTCTCTGTTATATTTCTGGAATGTTTACGAATTTTTTATGATAGCATTTCCAAGATATTTCAATAACTTCAACGTCTTCCACAAAAGGTTATTTACAACTTGAGATCGATTCTTAAAGTGAATAGCATGCCTGGCATAATAAGCATAATCTCTCGAAAGAAAAAAAAATAGTGAATCTTTCTTTTTAGTCCCATCGAATTTGGAAATTTTTGCAAGTTGTATATATTTCCTCTGAAAATTTCTCTTTTGTTTGCTACTTTACCCGAATGTATTATTAATCACAGCATATCCAAGATATTTCAATTACATCGACCTCTTCCACAAAACATATATTTGCAACGTGAGATCGATCCGTAATAAAGCCAACAATGCACCTAGCATAATAAACACAACTTGAGGAAGAAAAAAACAGTAAATCTGATGGTTTACCTCAATTTTCCTTATAGACCCCCTCGCTTAATCATTAATCATGGTTAATTATTTATCGTCTCCGAGCAAAACCAATACACATTAAGCGAGGAAGCGCTCGATTCGCCTCAAATATCACAGCTTCATTTGCAGACCGTAAAGAGATCGAGGAAAATCTCTGTTCTAACATCCAAATTAGATGAATGATGTTACCCGAATAAATCTCAAAGAAAGCAAAACAGAGGAAGGGCCTGCCTTAATTGATGCTGAGATTGTTATTTTGGGGTGCGGGCAATTTCTGGGAAGAAAAGCTACTCCCACCTGCTTCGAATAGCGTGGTTACCTGTGTTTTTAGCCTGTAAACGCTAATTGAAAATTGAACACCCTTGCTCTACCTCCCGCCGCACTCCTTTGCCAGATGAACGGCGTATTAATTAGATGGGGACCGCGCAAGAAAAGAGTTCCGGTAAGGCGGAGAGGTACTGGCAGGCTTACTTGGGAAGTTCGAAAGTAACGGAACATGAAAGGTTATTAATTTAGGATTGCGATTTGGGAATTGCACTGCGTTTGATAGAGCTGTTGTCTGGAATGTAGAAGTTTTATAAGTTGTCTCAAAAAATTGGTTTTATAAGTTTTAAATATAAAGCCTTTCGAAATTTTTCACTCGAAAACATTTATTTGCCCTTTTAATGATTATTTGTTTTTCAGATTTTAATAGTGAAGTGTGTTGTCTGTTTTAAGTTATTATTCGACAGCTTCATATCTTAAAAGGATTATAAATAGTCCATCAAATACGATAATATAAAAAAACAGTCTCTATATGAATAGTTATTTGCAACAAATACAAATATTGTTACAGCGATGGAATAGGAGAATGGATATGAAATTGCGTAAGGATAGTTTGTTGAAAGGTCTTATGTATCAAAAATTGTTGCAAAATAAAAATATATATATATATGCATGTATTCTGCTGTAAACTCCTATATTTTTATGTCTATCTATTAATTAGCATAACTCAAAAAGTTATTTTGGAAAATATCTGATGAGTAAGGTAAAACTACTAATCAGTTATAAAATATTAGTGCTTCCCCAAACGATGTGCAAATAAGACATCGTTTGGAGACCAAATATATTTTTGACATATTTTTTCAAAACCAAATAAATTTTATTTCCAATCATTAATTGAAATTTCAGCAATTGCAATATTGGCTTATTTATATTTAATACCTCTCTTAGAGATAAAATTTTGTTCGCTAGATTTTCAAAAAAAAAAAAAAAAATCAAAAACAAACTACCTCGAGCTTGAAACCCAGTCTTAAACAGTTCTTTATCAATCAGTTTCAAGGTAATGTTTAATTTTTTAAAATAATGTTTAGAGACAGAGGAATTTGTGGCCCTCTCAAAGTCTACAATACCATAAATAATGTAGTGTCGTTTGCTTATAACATTAAAACTGCTGTGAACAAATACTAAATTAAATTATTTTATGAACCTTGACCCTGAATGTTTATAGTTCAGAAATAAAAGAAAAAAAACTTCATTAAATATGATTAACAAATCTTTTGCGATAAATAGTATAAGATGCTACTCAACGAGTGAAGTTTTTTTTATCTCTTTCTAACTGTCATAGAGACACGGTAGCGTTTATTGATGAAATAGCCATGCGATATAAAAATTTATCACACGGCTACTTTGGCTCACTACGTCCTACTTTGTCATTAATTTGCAAATAAAAGAAAAAGCGTCAAGACTGTTTTAGCTATATTCAATGAAATAATTAAAAATTAAAACTGAATCAGAGATCTAATCTCAGATGAAAATAAAACATAAAACGCCAAGAACAGCTTTCGCGCTATTTGTATACAACCCCTGGCTACCGAAAACGAAAACGTGGTGCCGTACTTGGGGCAAAATGATTAAATCTATTGGCATGCAGTTTTCTTTCGGAAGCCGTTATACTTTTCGAGAAATAGCGCTGTTCTTTCACACCCCGCATTTATGCATAATTGCATGTTTTCCGAAACTTGCAGCCCCATTTTTAAAGGATTCCGCAAAACCAGGGGCACACATCTTCATTTATAACTGGAGAGAAAGATAGGCTTGACGTCACTCAAATACCTGACGGAAAAATTAGGCCTTTGCCCAAGACAGAAGTAAAAATGTTTCTTCCGTTTTGGCTTATGGAATTAACAATTAAGACATCCTCCCCTCTTTCGCACAGGTATTCGCGTGAGAAAAACGCCTTTTTTCTTCTTCCTCTCTCTCTTCCTCTCTGTCTATGAATTAATAAGTTTATAAAATTCCGTTAACTGCTTCCACTAACTGTTGCGGCGGAATCTTTGATTACATTAATTTCATGAGTTTATTATCCGTAGGAAGAGCATGCCCTTTTTTTGTGTGTATTCAATTTGCTATTTATTATTTTGTTTGATTAATACAGAAGCGCAACGTGGAACCTCCTTCACCTAAATGTATGGTATGTAGCTGGTACGTTGCTAAATGAAGTTTATATTTAATTTAGACGAAAAAGTTTTCCTGGAGAGGTACGATCAACTTCGAAATTCTGATTGGTAGGAGCGCAGAAGGAGTAAGAGGTAGGTTTTTAAAAAATTCTTTCGGATTTGAGAAGCTGCTGTTTAAAGTTTTGGAAAATATGAAGTTGGTTTGTTTAAGGCTTTATTCATCTCAGAATTAATGTACGAAGGGGGATAAGTAATTATATTTAATAGTCATTAACAAAGAGAATTGGAAAGTTAAATTAAAAAGCTAAATTGTTCGTGAATTCATTACTCTCTCCTGTAGCTCTGTCTACCATTTAATGGTGCAAAATTTGTAAAAGATCTTGAAAAAGGTGAGGTTTTAAATGCGATGTATTCATTCCAGATTTTAATGGAGGGTTTTTTTACATCTGGTTTGAAATTATCAACAGTTTTATAGAAGATTTAGAGTTTTTTTATTGGTTTTAAACAAAATCAGAGTAATTTATCATGCCGTTGATGGGAATTATTGCATATAATAAATTTGATTTTCTATGAAAGCTGAACTATGAACTGTGTTTAAAAGAAACTCTATGAAATTATACCTTACTCTAAATCTCTTTTGTAATATTTTGTCCGAGAAAACTGATTTTATTCTAAAAAACTTCATGAATTGGTAACCTAAATGTTATTAATAAACTGGAATATTTATATGATATCAATCAGTTTTATTAATAAGAATATAGAATTTATAATCTAGAATTATATCATTTCAGTTGCCTCATTAACTTTTTTATTTCAAAGCCTATGACCTACATTATTTTAATATTAGGTAATGTGTAAGTCTAAATTTTCAATTAAAGATAATGCTACACTCTGTCCCAAAAGTTTATAGAATCTTGTATTTTGCCTATATTTTTCTTGTATATGATATATTTCGATGTAACTTACTGTATAGCTATGTTATGTCTATTAAATTGAAAAAATAGCAGTTCTACCCCTTATATTTGATGCCAATTTTTAAATCGTAGAATAAACTGAAATAACCTGTCCCAAAAGTTTATAGACAAATGCAATTTTATGCAAATATGGTATCGGTAATTATGACGTCGATTCGAAGCCTAATAAATATGTTGTAAGAAAAGGAAAGCATTCGTTTGTTCTGCGTTTCAAGATGCCTAAAGCGTAGCAGCTCTCTAATGAAGAAGCGAGTAAAATTCTGCATTTGAAATTGCTCTGTAAGACTGTTAAGGAAATAATGAAACTTTTAAATCGTTCTAAAAGCATGATTTATCCTGTATTAACTCGTAAGACACCATATGAGCCAAAACCTCGTTCGGGAAGACCACGTGTGACGGATATTCGCAGTGATAGACGGATACAAAGAATGGCTTTCAAGTCAGAAAATGTTGGTTCGAGAAATTACTGGGGCTTCCCGATTGCAAATCTCCAAGAACACTGTTCATAGATGAATTATAGAATCTGGTTAAATGATCCGCGCAAAAATGGCTCTCCGATTACCACTCTCAAAGCTTCACATTAGTAAGAGATTACAATGGGCTCGTAATCATATGTCGTATGGTGATAAATGGATGGCTGTCCTTTTCAGTGATGAAAAAAATGGAACCTCGATGGACCTGACGGGAATATAAAATATTGGCATGATTTACGAAAAGAGCCCAGGGGCTTTTTCAGTAGGCAAAGTGGTGGTGGATCTGTGATGGTGTGGGCGGCTTTCAGTTTCAGCGGTCAAGTGGGTTTGGCCTTTTTAGATGGCCGACAGAATTCTCCTAAATACATAGAAACACTAGAAGATCATCTTATGCCATTTGCAGAAAACATAGGAGGACGAAATTGGCAATATCAGCAAGATGATGCCCCCATCCATTACTCCAATGCTACGAAAAATTATTTAAACTCGAAAAATGTTGCTGTTCTTGAGTGGCCACCGATGAGCCCTGATCTAAACCCAATTAAAAATGTGTGGCGCAATATGTCTCGGAAGGTATATGAGAATGGAAGGCAATTTTATTCAATGAATGCCTTGAATACAGCCATTGAAAGTGTATGGTACAACCAGGAACCAGAAATATTACAAACCTTAATTATGACGATGGAAAAACGTGTATGCAATGTCATACTGAGAAATAGAAAGACTTTAAACTATTAAGAACATTGTATTGAGCACCTTTTGTTGAAATGTCATATATTCTATAAACTTTTGTACACCTAATATTTCCATTTTGCTATATAACTGAAATAAAAATTGTTATTTTTTCTAAATATTTCGTTGAATACAAGTCGCATATGGTTTGAATAAACATATTTGTAATTGGTGTTTGTATGCCTTTCCGTTTAGCTAAAACATATATTTTACTAGATTCTATAAACTTTTGGGACAGAGTGTATATTTATTATCATAAGTTCGAAATCAATAATTGCATTCATTTATTATTCGTACCTGATTAATAATTATAAAGGAATTTCTTCTGTTATTACATTTTCTAATTCATTGACATCTCTATGAAACAAACAGAAAAAAAAATTCATAACTGAAACATAATAATAAAATATTCCTTCCACCGATTCTTATCAATAATGGACATAACATTTCTCAACTACGAAATCAGAACAAGAATTCTCCGTTCCAAGCCTTCCCTTTTCATAGAAACAATACTCCGCCTGCGTGGTCAAGCTGACCATCCATTATTTACTCCTACCTATACAGCGGCGGTGGTTTGCAAAGCTTCACTTTGTCTATCCAATGATTTACACGCAAACGACCTCTTACCAGTGGCTAATAAAGTGTCCAGGGAAAGTGACCACCCCATTTGGTTCTCCCCCATTACGTTCAACTGTTTTATCCGCCTATTAATTTATGCTCGCCAGGTGCCTTATTTCGGAAGCTTGTTGATTTCGTATAAATGCACGGCCGCTTTTCATATAGATGCTGCCCTTCTATTAGTTAAACAGTCTCACATTGTTGGTCGGAATTAGGTAGTTGGAAGTGGAGATCGTTTATTTTAAAATTAGATCAATAGTTTATGTGAGTTAAATTTTAGGAAAATGAATTTTCTAATAACGAAGATATTAAACTGAAGAGAAAAAATTAGTAGGTTTTAATATGCTGCTTTATCAGTAGCATAAAATACTTAACTATTGGAGTCAGCTGACATTAAAGTGACCAGTTCGATGTCGCTTTTATATGAGCAGTTTTTAGGATTCATCATCCTTCTTTCTATAATGAAAGGAATATTAATTATATTATTTGAACCTCAGGGAAAGTAATATAATGAAAACTAATGTTAGAAAGCGAATCTATGTTAGGCATTTTATTTTGATGCTTTGTACATATTAATGGATAAAAATAATTAAATATTCTTTTTAAAAGTATATTTTTCGACCGAAGTTAACAGAATTAATTTTAAAATAAACGGTAGAATTTATTTAACAGAGGTAGCTAAATTCAGGTGCATACAATTAAAATAACGAGTAAAGAAGTCTTATTTTTTTAATGAAGGAAAATATCTTTCTATTCATAGATATTTTTCGATTTTGGATATTATATTAACTTAGAAACATGCGGAAATTAAAAATAATTGCATGCCATAAAAATTGCTAAGATTTCTGAAAACATCTTAATTAAGTCACAAATCTTTCTTACCATAAAATATCATAAATTTAAGAAGAAAAGCTTATATGAAAATTTTTATAATTTTGAGTTTCGATTAATAATAAAATCATAAAAATAGATGCGTTAAATACAAAATTCTGTGTTAATGTTAAATAAAATATCGTGAATATTTCTGCTTGAACAATGATATCCTTTTGCTAAATTGTTGGAGTTAATTATTCATAATTAATTTTGCTACAACTACTATGGTACATTGTGCATTGGACCTCCAGTTCAAATGGCCTTTCACACATCATGGATACCCTCCCCCTTCAAATTTTGAACCAGGTCCCAGGGTTCGTCGTACTTTAGACGGGTGCAGGTCACAGAACATTTTACACTCCATTTCTAACTGCCATGTGAATATATAAATTTCACACACTTGCGAACGAGGTCATCTGCAGTCTACGAACGAGATGACCGCAACTGCAGATAATCGAAGTGAATAAATTTCAGATAAGAAACATATCCTTCTTTTCCATTGCCTGCTTTGTCATTCAAACAGGAATATAAATTCGCGTTATATTGGAGGCGCAGATCAATCTTTTGCATTTCAATGGTTACAACACAGCGAAAAACTGCCAATGGCGGGACAGAGACAGAAGACAATAGGCAAGGGGGGGCGAGCGTAATTCGTCATCATCGATCACGTGACTGTCGTGCGTCCCACCTTGAGCAAGGCGTGACGCTGAGTCCCGATGACGAACACTGAAAACACTCGGCATTATCAAAGATCACAAACAGTTCCGCTTTTGCCTTTTTTTCTTTTATTATCATTTTTGCCTACAATAGGAATATTGTCCCCCCTCGAAGGCCCCCCTTTTTTTCCCCCCCCCCCCCCTAAAAAAAATCTTTGCAAAAATACTGACCCACAACTCTGGATTTGTATCAGTACTGATGACGTATTAAAAAAGACGGGAGTGAGAAAGGTTATGATGGATCCATAGCGGGAGGTCATCCACACACACAGCAGTTATTTGTAATCGCTAAAGGTTTTTGCTTCCTCGTCAACGTCACAAAATTGTGAGAGGAGGAGTCACCAAAATGATGAATGGGTGTTCGGAAAATTTTCAGCTTCAATATTCCAGGACGACTGTTTACTATCAACAACATCCGTTCTCCTTCTTCAGACAGGAAGCGGGCGTTTTCCGATGATCACAGGCACATTTATTGGACGAATCAGTCTTCTTTCCATACATAAATTCATATATAAATACACATGTGTGTGTTATGGATTTCAATGAGTAAAATGTCTGAGAATGGGCCACTTTTTTTATGCGTGTATGAGTGTGCCGGAAGATGTTCTCCAGTGATATGGCAGGATTAACAAGCAACAAATGGTTTAACAACTTTTAAAAGGTTTTGATTCTAGCTAAATTCGAGATTTCTTGAACCGAAACTCGGCGATTTACTTTTTCTGTTGATTTTCTGTAAATATAAAAAGCATTACCTTAATTCAGTAAAAAAATTTAAATTATAATTCTCATGATCAGATATGCTTTAATACCCTTTTCATACAATAACGTGCTTGTCTCGCTCTAGGTATTCTGGTCATCCATTTACAGCTTTGGTATTTAAATTTGTGTTTAAGCAAAGTAGATAATAATAAATGTTCCAAAAAGGATGTGACATCTAATTATGAAATTTTTAAAAAAACGACAAGTAATAACTTTAGATAGGAACTAATTACTTATTATTATTTAGTTCAGATTTAATTTTACGATTCCTAACATTCAAGTATTCTGGTCTTCCCAGTGTTGAATAAAATTCTTTCTTCTTTTACTGAATTATTTTCAGGTCAGTCGCTAAATTATCTAATGTTTATTCGACTAGATCTTCATGGCTCGAAAACATGAGGTTTCACAGCTTTTAAATTCGCAGTGCGTAACCGATTAGAAAAGAATGCCTAACTTATTTTAAAATGCATGTAACAAATGAAAACTTTCCTGAAACTTTGTTTTCCAAATATGATTACAGAATTTTTTTCCTTTATTTTTTTCGCGTTTCCTTTACTTTGAGGAAATATCTTACCATGTAGCAGCTCATTCATGTGAAAAACGTCACAAAGTTGATTCGTAGTCAAATCAATTTCCCCAGTAGACATTTTTGAAGATTAATGGTTAAAATACTTATGTAATAAAATGACATGAGAAGATTTTTAACTCTATAATGGAATGCAAATATGAAATATTCAGAAATTTTTCCTTTTGAAAAAGTGACATGTTTTGAGAAACATACATTATCATTTATCTCTACCGATATGTGTGTTTCACGCTTGAAGTACCTTCTTCCGTTTAAATAGAGACACATTTGGAAATATGCATTTTTTAAAGAAATTTTTATCGATATAAAATGCTTCCATTATCAAAAAAACAGCGACAACTTATTCATAATGTACACAGCTGACTGTTTATGTCCCTCTCAATGCAATTCAGTTTATTTTTTTTCATAGTTAGCAGTCGCTAATACGGCTGTTCGCTGATCACTTAATTAATTATAGTGGTAATTCACTACAGTAAAAATATATATATATAATATAGTATAATTAAAGACGAGACAGATTTGTATATTCAAATTGGTACAGTAGAGTCTCGATTGTGTTCGAGTTTTCCATAAATCCGAGTTAGTGAAAAACATTTTTTTAGCTCCCAAATAATGATCAACATATACACAACACGTGAAAGAACTACTACATCTGATTTTTGTTGTTGTTCGACTGGTCATTTGTCCACTGCAGAAATGTCCCCTCCCAAAGAAAATGGGATATATATAAGATCGATATATAGGAGCATTGTGTTTAAACAAAAAACAACTGACAATTATTTTAAGATTAATTAACCTGTTGCTATCAGCAGTTATGTTATAATATATAAGTACATTTTTCATTTAAATATACTACACTGGAATTTAAAAATTGCTTTTATTTCCATTTATTTATTAAATTTTCATCATTCGAGTTTTCGATAGTTCGAGGTAGGCCAGGTCCCGTCCACCTCGAATTATCGAGACTCTACTGTATACTGAAGTTAGTATTAACCAGCTCGTAAAATAACGAGGCTCTGTCCGATCTGAAGACTCTTAATCATATGAGTATGATAGGCTATATGTTATTTATCTTATTGATCCTTCAGTTGAATGGACAAAATGAAGGTTCGCCGAATGAACGTGGAATTGAAGAGAATTGACATGTGGGTTAAAAATAACTTGTCGCGCAAAAAGACCGGGTCATCGGCCATTATAGAGTTAGGCAGAGAATAAAAGTTATAAACATCTGAAAATAAATAGTAGCAAAATTTAAATTTAAGGTTCCATTATCATATATGTATCGAATTATTATCAGTTCATCTAATAATATGGTATATGACAATGTTCCATCAATTTTTATGCATCTTTATTTTTCTCTGTGATATTGATGGAAGCAAATGAGGAGCCCTCGTTATGTGCCACCAAATTATATTTTCACACCTGTGTCGAGTTTCTTGCTGTAAGGTGGCAATAAGTTCTCTGTGCCTCTCGGAGCAGAGCTTCCGATTTAATGAGCCACCATCTCATCCTCTGAACTATCCCATGCCAAGGAAATGTCGATCGGGTAATGAAGCACAAGAGGTGGTAGAAAGGTGTTGCGGAATATGATTTTTGCTCACACACCTGACGAGTGAACTTTATGGATACTCGGAATCATAAGAGGTGAATGGGAGAGGGGTGAGGGAAGGTGTTCGTTCGTCCCCAGAGGGGTTAATTAGACATCGTTTGCAATCCTTCAAAGCCGGCAGCAGCGAATTCAACAGCTCCCTGCGTGGTCTTCTCTACTTTCAATTTCGAATTCTAGAGCGTTTGCAATTGCCGAGTGAGTAGGTAAGCTTCGGAGGGAGAGAGACGCTGGCTGCGAAAACCATTACCATAATTCTGGAGTTGTAGCGAAAGGTCTCCAGCTATCCATCAAGAGATCTCTTATCTGAAATCGTGCCCAGAGAACGTAACGCTTTAATTATGCTGACAAATTAGTACTGTGGGCGAGTCACGTGAGCCTCACGGTATAACCCACACCCCCTCTGTGTTCTTGAAATGGGGGTGCCACCTGAATTTTGAAAACTTTTGCTTCGGTTCTGGAAACGGGGAGAGGGAGGGATGGATTGAAGTTCGCACAATGCGTGGATTCGAAATGGTTCACGCTTTTCTCATAAAGCAATACTCGAAATACTAATTTTGGAAAATTTCACAAATGGTGAGAGAGAGGGGATTTCAGTGTAAAATATTCGAAAGTTTATATTAGGAGGGTTATTGAAAAATGTGTGGTGGTTGACACTGATAAGGTAGGAACTCGCAACGTTTAAAATGATCTGGTTGTTTATTAGAGACTTTCAGAATCCATCCCGCTGATTTCGGAGTTGATATTTATAGTTATTTCAGAAACTTCTTTGGTGCAGAATATAAAATATCGTTAAATTATTTCTAGAGTTAAACGAGAAATGTGTTTAATATTCATTATTAAGTGTGCTCAATTTAATTTTATTCTTAAAAATAATTATTTGGAGTCTTAATTTGGAGACTTTTGTTGAAAATTGTATCTATAAACATAGTTTTTCCGTCTTATTAATCGAGTAAAGTCTCCATATTGCCACTCAGTTATGAATAAATCAGAAGTCTTTGAACTGGGTTTGAATTAACGATTTCCAATATTATAAGTCTAAGACACTCTAGGAAGCTTTACGAAATTTTGGACGGGTAATTTATTACATTCTAACAAAAAATATCTCAAAGTATTTTTAAAATTCAATTAATTTTTTTCCACTTTTTGAAACTGTAATTTAAATTCATCTCTTTTAAGAAAATTAATTAATATTTTATTTAAATATAATAATTTTGTTGCAGTATTTTATTCTGATGTTGATATGAAGCTAAATAAAAGATCTGGTGAAGCTCTACATTTTTAAAAGCAACTGTCTTCAAACCGTGGTTATCAGGGGGAAAATCCGAAACAAAAAAAACATTACATCTTTCAGAAACCAACATGAGAAATAGCTTAATAGCCTTACTGGCCTTGAACTCAGTGACCTTTTAATGTCCCTGTCAAATATATTCCAGTAACAAGAAACGGACTTTTATACCAAATAAGGATAAACTTATAAAGAACCAAAATTGGCAGAACCTTCCCATAACTCTTACACGACAACTCAGTGACATTTCCATTTAATACAAGTGCATTCAACTACTTAAGAGATGCTCACTCCCAGTTTAAAGGAATATCTTATCTGCACCACAAATTCCAAGGTGAGAAACGAATTTGTTGGCAAAGTAGCTATCCATCTTGAATGGAATTGCAGTCTTCAGAAGGCAAACAGCTTCCGTTTGCTTGCTTTTTGCGAGTAAAACATTAAAAACGCCCAAACTCACGCGAGAAACATTTATTTTATGGCTATTACACCTACTACGCGTATCTTGCCTGAATCACCTTGATTAACTGACAGAGTCAAACGGCAGCGCTTTGGCTCTTCAATCAAGGGTGGTAAAAAAGATAAAAAGTAAAAATAGGCAGGAAAAAAAGAGGAAAAGCCATTTTTGTGGCTTTGTTGTTTTGTTCCAAACACCACCTTAGCGTGACACGTGAGTGTTAGTAACATCTTAACGTTCATTACTGACAGATAAATGTACGACTCCTGCCTCTAATATGCATAACAATGGCAGGATCCAGACGTATGGCTTTTTTCCGATACTGAAACTGTATCAGGTTGGTCTCATTAGTAACTATCCATTATTTTAGTAAATATGAGAATTTTATGACTTTATTTATATGTTGACTAAAAATTTGGGTAAAATATCATTAAACAAAAGAAAGCTTTTGCGCAGAAGGAGGTGAAGGTCAAGAAACAGGAAAAAGTGAAAGCCATAGTTTTGTTCTGTAATCTTGAAATACGAAATTTCCTTTTCACTTTAGGTAAAGCATAAAAATGTGAAACTAAAATGCCACACTGCGATAAAGTCAGTATTCAAAAATTCACTTGAACTAGAAGTAGTATCATAAAAAATTAACCTCTGGAAAAAATTTCCCAGCTCTAACGCTGTGTTCTGCAATATTTTATTACCGGCTTGCATACAATAGATAGATTGTTGCTTAATCGGTATCGAAATAGGCACATTTTCTATTTCGTGAATCTTGCTTGTCTTGGCCACTAGCTTCTTACATGAGTTATATGGAAAAACAATTATTGTTATTAAAATTATTGTTGGTATTTATTGCATACTTTTGGGCAACCAAAACGACAATCATCAAACCTAATGTCAGTAACAGAACATCATTCATTCAAGTATGGTAATTAATAAACCTCATAACTTCTCTCCGTTTTTAGCGTCACTGCCGTTGTATCTGGATGGGTGATGATTACCAGCGTCTTATTTTAATCACATTAACAAGTATAATGCCATCCCGCTTTCATGAGCACTAATGATTATAAAACGACTTCAAAGGCAAAGGAAACAGAGAAATAAAAATATGGAACTAGTTGTTTCGGCAATCATGAGAAGCTTCCTTTCTCATTAAATACCTGTCAAGTCTTTTACTACAAAGTGGCAAGATTAATTCCTGCTGACGACCACCCATTGCCCAACTGAAATTACCACAATACTGAAGGAATGATCTGCTGATAAGACGACATGCTCGCAGATTCACGCTTGGCTTCTGTTCTATGACCAATACTCTGACTGGTAAGCTTTCGGACAACAAAATGCAAATAGCCACCTGATAAGCGCCTAATAACAGTCCCCTAATCTCACATAAAACTTTTTTTGACAGTCAATTAAATTGCACATGCATGACTTTTGGAAGATGCTTTATTTGAGTGAGATAAGGATTTGAAAACATATAAATTTTGAAGTCCGGATGCACTAATCTGGACTGTGGTGAGTCTTTGTTTGAATCGAAAGAATTTCACATTAAGAGATGTATCTGGAGAAATAGCATTGTATCAAGCACGATAGGAATATTGTTAGGCAAGTAATCTTTTCAAACAAAAATATCCATGTGTCAAGATTGTGCGATTTGTTTATAGCTTATAAAGCGCTCATCAACCATCGTAAATTCTTAAAGAAAGACAAAAGAATTCCGAGGTAAGTAAACTAAATTTTTCATGATTGTGTTAACATATGGGTATGGTTAGCCGTATTAAAATGCTTCTTTTAGAAATAGTAAATTAGTTAATCAATTGAAATAAAATAGCATAATATTTTAATGTTTTGTTCATTTTCTTAGAAAAAATATTAAATTAATTTACATAAAGCAATTTTGAAAAACTAAGAAATAAAATGCTACATATAATAGGAATATATCCTTAAGTGATGTAAATTTAGCAGAATATTTTTTTATTAATTTTTCATTAAAGTTCATTTACAGTTTTTTTTAATTCACTTGTCATTAAAAATTTTTAAGACAAATTATAATTCTACCCCAGTTCCAATCTAGTTTCAATGAAGTAAATAAATCAAGTATTTAAAATTATTAATAATTATTGACCACAATCATTAAAAAAACCATTGATCTATTTCTTACATTTTTTTCAATACCTTATATTATTAATGAAGTTTGATTACCAATATTATTATATTTATCAATATTAATATACCATAAACGCAAAAGTCAAATTTAACTCAGTTGTAATTCATAGATCATATTGGAATTATAAAAGACACATCTACAAAAATGAAAAGTACAAAATGTTTTTATCATATTAAAATAAATTTTCAAGCATAAACGTTCAAAGGAAAGGTAAAATTTAGAGACTAAAAACAAAGTTCAAAGCAAGAAAAATAACAATAAAATTAACAGCAAAAGGCGGAGGGGGGGATTTCAGATCACGATGTACCTGCAACTGATTAGTACAACTTCGCCAAACTACAAGAAGTTTAAAATCGCGATCTGATATTTAAATCCAAATTATTAAAACACTTTAAGAAGAACTTAAAGAACTCGAGGAAAAAAACATATTTTAAAATCGGAATAACCGAATTACTCTTCGTATCGCTTATTGAATTATTTTCCCGAAAACTTCGTTACCAAAAAGCAATCCCCGGAGAAAGCATTGTTTTGGAGTTGGAGAAAACAATTTCCACTCTAAAATAAAAGAATTAAGTCTTAAGTGCTGTTTTAAAAGTTTCAGACGTCGCAGTGGGAATAAATCAAAGTTCCAGTTATTTTTGTCTTTCAAACACTTACTTTACTGTGCGAAAATTTACTTATGCAATTTCCTGCAAAACGATGGGGATAAAAAAAATCAAACTTTTCTTTCCTTATGCTAATGTAATAAGTTCAGTAATTTTATAGTTTTTGTGAAAATTTTGGTCCTATGTTAATAAGCTTGACTTACGATAATGTGGTAAATTTAGAAGTGCGATAATTTTTGTTGAAATATTAGGTCTGATTACCTGGATTTTGATGGCAAGAAGGACCAGTCGAATGAGATTAAAATGCCTTTTCATGATTAATGAATTAGTTTTAAAAAAAGTTTTTAACTGGTAGTTAGTTCTACAGCGAAAAACATGAGAATATTTTGTGAATCACATACAATTAAAAATTAAATGTTTATGACTCTTGGAAAGATGCAGTATTTACGATCAGATATTATTTAATATTCGATAATGTGTATTGGAGCCAATTCATGTTCAAATATGCTGCGCCAATCTATCCTATTAAAATTCGAAGGTAAACAAACGTATGTATGTATGTATGTATGTCCTTCTATCTTCTCACGAACCGCTGAATGGAGAAGCGCGCGGAAAGCACCAAAAGATGGGGAATAATTCAAGGAATCTATTTCGGCCATTTAAATATCGAAATTTTAATTAGTGAAAAAGATATTAATTAAAAACTAATTTACAACAATACTTTTCATTGTTTGGGATACTTTATAACAATACTTTTCATTGTTACAGCGCAATTCAAAATTTATTTTATTGTTGAAGTCGTTTACTTTAAAGAACATTGTTACAACAGCAATAAAAAAGTGACGCTGACAGAAATAAAAAAAATGTATTGTTGCAATATGGAAACCTGAACAATACAAGAAGTCAATGTGGATAGAGTTTTGTGTGGGTTTTGGTAATTGATATAAAGAAACAGGGAAAATTAAATCTCTCTCATATAGGGTTTTTACTAAAACTATTGCTTTCTGTGAGGTTTCACTTTTAGATTTCATGTACTCAGTGCATCTTGCTTCATGTGCATATAAACTGGAGGCGGGCATATGAAAAAATACGGATTCCGATCAACGCTGGGTTATCTCATTCCTTCCGTACTAAAGTCAGACAAAAAATAATTCCGGAATCGTAATTTTGCAAAATAAAGATTATTTTTGCAATTTTTTAAAAGTATATTTTGAAGCCTTTACGCGGACGGAATGATTGAACCGCCCTTTTCTCCTTATTTATTTAGGAGAGAATGTTGGGCATGTGTCACATGACCTCACTTTTTCTCTCCGTTAGGGAATGACGCATTATTCGAGATAGCCCGTGCAACGCCGGGTCACCTAGCTAGTTTTATTTTAAATTTCATTGCTTATATTCTAGGAAGAAAAAGGACGTGACGACACGGAGCAACTTGCAGTTAAATGCTAGATGATATTATTACTAATATTTGTCGAGTATGAGGTAACGAGAATTAAATCCATTAATTTTTTTAAAAAATGTTTTCTTCATAAAAAGTAACAAATGATATTACCGAAATTCTTCATTATGTGTAAAAAAACATGAAACAAGTATTTTTAACCTGAGGAATTATGGTTTTTCATTGAAAAACCCAAATTAACAAGAATAAAACACACTAATGTAAACTATAGAACTTTGACTTGGTGGGCGTTTTCAGGTCTTGATTAACATAATCTGATAATTTTAACAGGTATTTTTACACTAGAATTAATTTTCCTATCTATAACAAAATTTCGAACAATTCTCTTAAATGCTACTACCAATAAATTTTCTATAAAATCTCAGCTTTATTTAAAGCTATGTGACTTTTCTTCAGAATTGTGGTGTCACCATCTGTTTACCGGAACATATAGAATTTTTATTTTTTTTTTAATGCATAAAATTTTTACCGGAATTTATAGAATTTAATCGTATAAATTTATATTATTCCGAGTACAAATTTTTCTATCAAAAATACAAGCCATGGGTCTATTAAATGGTTTAACGACAGATTACACTGCAGATTTCGCTTGTAGAAACGTATATAAGCGAAATCCGTCCGTCTAATACCATCACCAATCTGACATAGGACACAACCGTTCTTTGGATGAGGGTGAGTTTATTTCCAACACACATACACATTTATTTGCAGTGTTGCCACATATGAATTTGAATTATACTGAGTATACATATCTCCATCCAAAATAGAGGTCATGGTCTATGAAACGGTTTTACAAGACATATACCACTACAGACTTTGCTTCAGAAAAAAAAAAAAAAAAAAAAACGTATGCAAATCATTTCATTGTCCCTGTTCGTCTAATACCATCACCAATCTGACATTAAACACAACCGTTCTTTGGATGAGAATGCGTTTATTCCCAGAGTCCTATTCTTTGTAATGGGAAAAAGATTAGAATAAAGAATGAAAAAAGCAGCATTGCAATTGACAGTCAGTCAAAACGTTTTCTTCTACCTACTAATCTTTTTATCTTGAAAGCAGGTGAGAATAGAGGCGAACTGCGACAATAGAGAAAACCTTCTGGGAGAATCAAGACGCAAAAGAATAAAAGAAATTTGAGGGTGAGGGCTGTCCCCGAAAAGTAACGGAGAGTCAACACTGCTGAATCTTCACCTGCAAATTCCTGTTTGGTTAAGGATTTGTGAAAAGATGCTTCGGCTATGATACCTGCGTCCCCCCCCGCCCCCCCCTCCTGTCGCCCCCGGCCCATTGAAGAAGGGACCTGAAAAAGTACAGTTGCGTAGAATCAATTTGCACATCCCAAAATAGATTCAAACGGTCTCACACAAACATGAAAAAAAAGGACATCAAAAGATATTTTCTTAACCTTCTCGAGAAATGGAAATAGTGTTTCTTGGAAGGTTGTTCAACCCTAAGAAATGTGGTTTAAGATGCACATATGCAAGTTTAGGTCATAGCTAAAGTTACATGAATAAGTTATTACATAAATAAGTATAAAAATATAAAGAAAAGAATAATAGATTTTTCGAAAATAAAATTATCGTACTGCTTCAAAGTTTATTTCATGATAAATCTTGAGAAATATCTTTAGGTTCTAGTTTTTATATAGTTACTCATGATTTTTTAATATGCACATTACACTCATATCCTAATCAACTAAATTATGAAATAAAGAAGTATTAAGTTATAAAGAATAAAAAAACAGAAAAATAGATGAAATTATTGCAGTTCTTCTGCGTTTATAGCACGGCAAATCTTGAGTAATATGAAACTGCAGGTTTTTATACAACTTACTAACGAGTTTTTTCCCTGTAAAGAGCACTGTATACTTCACGTTTTCCCTGTACACTTCCCACTCATATTCTAATTCTGTTAATTTATTGAAACTAAAATAAAAATGATTTGTAAGGAACAGGAAATTCTGATAAAAGTAAAAATTACTAAAAAATTTAATTAAAATCTACTTTAAGCTAAATAGTCTCCAAAAATTCAAAATAGGAACCTAAAAATCCAGTTGAAAATGCTTATCTGAAATTCTCATAAATAATGCGCACTCTTAAAAATAAAAATTTGCATTAAAATAAATTGTTTCAAACACAAGTTTATCAACTCGAGGGTCAAAAATATAAATATTAATTCACATTTTGGATTAAAATAAATTTCTCTTCAAACTAAAATCGGGTTTTCGCGTGCAAACGATTATCGCAAAATATAAAACAAAAGTATTTTAGGAAAATCTACTTTTTTTAAGAACTAAAATATTCATCCAAGTTTGCTTTATCGTAACGTTTTTTACTTTAAAACTTCGCACGCATACACCATGGTCAGTTCGTGCCTTTCCCCCCCTCCCTTACAACATTAGGCGACGATCCCAAGTTCCGATAGCTAGCAAAATGGACAAAGGCTAGTAATAAATTCGATTTCATTTTAATTCCAAACATGGCGAACACGCCGCTTTTCTTTAAAATTGATGTTATCACGGCAGAGAGAAAATAGAATGGCCTGAAGAGGAAGAAGGTGTTGGTATGTATGTATGGATGTATGGTGTATGTGTTCTGGGACTGTAGTATGCATAATGCATATTTAGGTCCAATGCACGGCTCGGCTTCCTGTCACGCCATATGCGAATCCGCCAAATTGATAACATCTGATTTCGTAGACAGAAAACTTACAATTTCGAAAACGGATTGTTATTCATCGGGTAAAACATATCAATAAAACTGTTTGATATAACTCACTCCTTATCAGGCCAGTTACTTCATCATTCACTGTCGTAAATAATGTATTCAAAAAAGCTGAGTACATATTTATGGCTTATTTAAATGTGTTTAATCTGGTTTATGGTATTGTGAACTATCCATATTAAGTTCTGCTGGACACTAAGATTATTTGAATTCATTCTGAAGCAATATAACTTGTTTCCAACTCGCTTATCATTGATGTTTCAAAAAGGCTGTTTGTGTTGGAAGATTCCATCTTTCTAGAATTTACCATTTTTTGATGCTGCGGTAATATCATTTTGGTTTTAGGTACTCGCATAAGACATTAGATTATTATATTTTAATATCCATTACAGTTAACTCAAATAAGAGATACGCAATGTAAATTTTGTATTAAGTATGAACTTTTTCAGTCATGTCAATAAAACAGTTTTAAAAAAATTTTTGTCCTGTCCATTTTTTTACAATTCTGTTTGGTAGAGTATATTTTTAAGACTAAATACTCATATGTAGGTTATTCGGTATACAACTGATAAGCTGATTATAATATTGCGTATGGAACAGCAGTATTAATTTCTTAACTTTTCGATTTTTTTAAATTATATATAAAAAGCAGAAGTTAACATTCTACAGGAAAATAAATTAATAATTAATTTAGGGAGACCATAAGCATTGCCTAACTTTATGTTGGAAAATTGTATTTCAAAAGTCACAAACAAAATAAAAAATATATGTGAATAGTTGTTTCAAAAATTAAATAACACCAGCTAAACATTCAAACTACGTATTCAATAATTTACTTTAAAAAATATATACTTAATCTAAAATGTAAACCAAACAAATATATGAAACCGCTTTGAAAATATATCTAACTTCTATAACATTTTCATAGTACAAATTTACAAAGTACCTACTGCATCTAAAATCTACATTAATTCCTTTCGTCGGAAAAGCTATAACTAAATAATGAAACATCCACACTCCTTTCTTTGTAAATAACATTTATAAGACATGTAAGGAAATAAATTAAACACTTTGATAAATTATTTCTTCAATTATCATGCCATATCAGCTCAATAAATACTTCATGGCGAAATATAAAAATATATCATTTGGAGTTCATCTGGCGTTCAAATTCATTTCTTTTGAGGATAAAAAGACTTGCAATTAAAGAAAAAAAAGTATATTTTCTGTCTATTATTTCACGACATGTTATTTTATGTCTGTTATTTTATTCTGGTTATTTGATGACATATTTCAGAGCGCCACCTCTGACCTTGTCCCACGAGCGAGCTCCCATAGACATCGATTAACGCTTTATTGGTGCTCGTTAACTCAAGGATAACGGGGCGTCTTCATTTATCCCTAAAAAAGTTTCGATTTTCCCTCTTTTCACGCGATATTTCGCAATTGCTTTTGACGATGTAAATGATGCATTTCAGAAAAACACATGAAAATGAATACCTTTACGTTTGAATAATTTAATTAATTATTTTGGAGACAAGGTTTATTATTATGCAAAGAATCTGATTTAAGTTCAATTTCAAATATTTAAATTATATAATTATTTATAAATTATTAATAAATGTTTTTCATTAAAAATATTTGTTTCGTTTAGATGAAGATAAACATTGTCGAATTTCTAATTTTAAGTTCTACATCGATAATAAACGAAAGGAATCATTCTAGAGATTATTTTAAGATTTAATTACCATTCAAGTAATTCATTATAACACATCGTGTATTCCGCTCTTTCCTGTGAAATAAACTGAAAAAAATTATTCGATATGATCTGAATCTTCGATACGATCTGATCTTTATACAGCTAAAAAAATAGGTTTGCCAGAAAATAAAGAATTTCTAGTCCATACAGAATATAAAAGTGAATTTGTAACTTGTATTTAGCTATGCAGTTAAATATTTGGCATAACCGATCTCGATATGATGAAATTTATCAGTTCATTGCAAATCATCTAAAAAAGAACAACTTCTCAACTTTCTCAACTATTAATGATACTTAAATTAATCAAACAGAAAAAAGAAGTTAGTTATTCTGTTTCGTGAATTTATGTCTTAATAGCTCTTATTATTTATTATGTCTTAATATGTTTCTTAAATTACTCAGAGTTAACCCATAGGTATTCAGTATTCAGCATTTCTGGTCACATCCTATCTTAGATCACTAACTGGAGGGATAATTCTTTGCTGAAAAATTCCCCAATTCCGGGAAATCCTTCAGAAAAACAAGAAAGTGAAATGTACGACTTCTCACCGGTGATTTGCTACGCTCGACATGGAGAAATGCCATTCGTTTTGGTTTTATGCCTTGCCTACAACCTGAGCATGCCATGCGTCACCCTATAATTGGCGACTAAAGATATAAAGGGATCGCCTCGAGCCAAGCAGGGGTGCATGGGAATCCTTGCTTCTGGGTCAGATGTCAAAAAGCATGGAAACTCGGGGGTCAGGCAAGGTTCAGCCTGGAACACTCGTTTGCTGTTGCGTCGTACTTACTTTCTCAAGAGGACAGGGAATTGTCATTCGCTCGGTCATTACCCGGTGGAATGATACCTACATTTTACATTAATGAAGGAAATTTGGTGGAATTGGGATCTTAATGGATGCTATTAGATTTTCCTAATGCTTTTGGTGGGATTCCTTAGGAGAAACTTTTTCTTTATCCTCAATGATATTTGAAAAGTCGTTAATATTACTAAATAGGAAATAGAATTTTGTTCACAGCGGTTTTTTTTTATTTTGGCGAAAATTGTCTTTTATATTTAGTCGATTATCTCGGGGATAGATATTTTAAAAGTAGTATTATTTCCGAAAAGTGTTTCCTTACTTCTTTTTAACTAAAAGAAATTACCATATTTTGAATATTCAGTTATTAAGACGATAAAAGATGAATACCATATTATTCAGTCCATAGACCTTCCTGAATAAGGTAAATAAAATAAATATCGATCCATACACTTAGAGTACACCAACTAACGTCACTCAGAAGGCCTTAAAAATATATAATTGTTTTACGTCTCTTTTAAATTAATATCCAAATTCTAACTATTTAATGGCCCAGAAAATGCAGCAAAGGTAAGGGATTACGAGTCAGAACAAGGGGTGATTCTAGTTTTCTAGTCATCTATGATTTCTCGTGAATCGAAAGTTTTATTCGGTTTGTCCTGTTTGACGATTTATAAACGGTATGAGGATAACAATTGCTTTCGGTATAGTTCGAGTGAATGTTCACAAGTTCACTCTCTGGTTTTCTGAGTAGCAATTCTGTCTGTGCTGATAATAATAAAGAATGACTAAAATCAGCCTTATGGAGTTTGAGTATTATTGATCAAGTCTCATTTTTTTGCAATAAAATTAACATATAATATCAAGTCTCATTTATTTTTTGCAATAAATTTAACATATAATATCAAGTCTCTTTTATTTTTTGCAATAAATTTAACATATAATTTAATTAAACCCAATTAATTTTTTTTCTTGAAAGCTATTCTTCTTGTATCTGCAAGTTTCACGAAAGATTTGTTGTAGAAATTTTACAGTAACAAAATCGCATTCAGCAAAGCAATTGCTGGTTTTATTTTCCTGTTTAAAAAAAAACTGTCTTTAGAAATCTATTACTTCCCTCACGCGAACCTTTGTCCTCTGAATATTTCGACTATAAATATTCTTCAATCACTGCAACAAGACCATCTTTGTAAAAGAAACCTTATAGGTTTCATCTTCTTCGACCGTAACTTATACATTTATTCATTTGTCTCGATCGGGCTTGTCATGCGTCTAATAGCATCAGACCCCGGACGTATAATGACATCGACTATGTAGCAGAGAACCTGAAACAAAGAACAGAAAAGAAATCTATCCTGCCGTTAAGTGGGCACCATGCCTTGACGCAGTTCATAACGTTCAACGGAGTTGTCAGCATCGACTGGAGTTATGACCAAAACGTTGAACGTGAGCTGCATACTCATGGTCCAAAGACCGACTGTCTTCCCCAGTTCCCCCATCAACTTCTCAAAGTAAGATGGCGTCTTTATTTCCGAATTCACTGCGCATGCGTCAAGTTGAAAAGAATAATTTAGTTCGCAAAAGAAATTAGCGGAAAGTCTCACTCAATTATTTATGTTTTATTCGTCTCCACAGAATTTCTTCGACTTAACAGGTTGAGAAATCATTTTGTTAAATCTACTCGCGAATTCTAGAAGTGCATTTTTGGAAAGCGATTAAAAAGCCGGAATGCTACTTCCAGCCTTAATGCGCTGTTTAATTGAGTTAAGTATTCAAGAAGCGACTTGTGTAATTATTTGTTTCTCCTCTTTCTCTCCCTTAATTCATTTCATTCCTTCCTTTTCACAGAAAATTAATGGTTTGTGGTTGGCAACCTTTTCAAAAAAAAGTGTGGAAATGAGTGATGGCCTGACGTAAGTTGATTTACAAGGTTTATTATTCAAAATAATTATTTGTTTTTAAATTAAAATGTTTGGCTCAATGGATGGAATGCTAATTTTATTAAGAAGTTTTGGTTATTTCTGAGAATCATTTCTAGCTTTATCATTCTGCAAATGTTAAGAAAGAATACTTTGAATGATGTTTCGCATCTGACGTTTTGAGTATGCCTCGTTTAGTAACATAATAACGTGGGGTCAAGGGAGGTATAGAAACCTACGGCGTTAATCTTACGGGACCTCTCGGAGGTCAAGTTTTAGCGCTTGTTTGTCACTTTTTAAAGCTAAATATCACGAGGAGTCGAAAAATTATTGTCATGGGCTCGGCATCTTTTGCCTTTGCTTAGGCACCATTGATTATTAGGAAAGAAAAATCATATAATTGCCCGGGTGCCTCTTACCTTTTCTAAATCACTGACCTCGTTCAAAGTATTCCTATGATTATAACATTTTTATAAAACGTTCTATTTCTATTTACTACACATAATAATTAGGTACACCATAATTTATAATATTTCGTCCTGTTTGTAACCAAATCTTAACTTACATATAAAAAAAAAACTTCGCCTAATGATTTTATAACTCCTCATATTAAGATTTTAAAAATTCAGGGTATTCTATGCAATGTTGAGAGGAATATGCTCAAATTTCATTATTAAAAATAGTAATGTCTTATTCAATTCTTCGATTAGTCTTAATCGAATTCAATTCTTCGATTAATCTTATCATTCCTATTGATTCAATACACAAATTACAGCGAAAGAAGCTGACTTTTCGAAATGCATAAATGATTGAAATTCAGCTGTTTTGATGTTGCCTTTTAGGAAATTAAGACTGTTCGAACACTATCGATGGCTTCCAGAAGCATACGTTACGAAGACTTGTTATTAATTGGCAAAGGGACATCCAAGGTAATAGATTTTTCCACGACGTCGAACAAATGACAAATGACACATCCAACCCTTGAGCGAGATCTACTCTTTGGATTTCGAAGCATTTTAATGCAACCTGGCCATTTAATGTTTGCCATTGCTATGGTAATGAAACGAAAATCAACACAGACTCGCCCCTCCAAGTGATGCTGCAGGAAAGTGGCATTCCAAGGCGAAATTGTTTCCCAGCATATCTAAGTCCCTGGCTGTATTAAAAGCCCTAATTTACGAACGCTCCGATTTGCAGCCACCTGTATACTTGGGGGGTGCGCGGTGCTAGAGAAGTCATTAGCGAGAGAGAATGTGTGCCCAATCGTTCCCTGAA
Organism: Araneus ventricosus; assembly: GCA_013235015.1. NCBI lineage: Eukaryota > Metazoa > Arthropoda > Arachnida > Araneae > Araneidae > Araneus > Araneus ventricosus. Next base: position 433,718 of record BGPR01000228.1, read on the forward strand.
CGGCTAAGTGAGGGAAACTGGTGAGAGGCCAAGGGAATTGGTTTGACAACTATTTGCTTGATCCGTGTTGATTTGCCGCTATCTTGATGGAGAGGAGAATACTGACCGCTGCCTTCACTCAATGGAAAGGCGTGGGTCGATAGGCGGGGTGGAAGGGACCGTGCTCTCCTTCGACCCCCATGGGCAAGTCTTTTAACGGAAGGAAACAAGTTCTGCAATATAATGCACGTGTGATGTATGGCTTGATGCGATAATTCAATGATCATTCGGCATTATTGTACCTAGACTAATGTAAATGATTTTATGAAGAATATTAATTTTTTTCTAGACGACTACTGCTTCTTGTAGTTGTAGGAATTCACTCATCAAATTTTCTTCAAAGGATAATGATCTTTATAGTTAATATTTGTAGTTCTTTCATTTAAAAGATTTTTTTCCGATTTCGAATAAAAAGCTTAAAAGTTGAACTGCCTTCAGTATTTGTTGATTTGATGCCTTTTAAGGAACACTTTTTTTTTTTTTTTTTGGAATCAATAAATACTGTGTCTCCTGTTGAGGTTTTCTATTTTGAAGAACGCAGGATACAAATTTAAAACCTTCGATATTATTTGCTTTTTCATAAAAATCTCAACTATGACTTTTCCCCAACCCCAATTCCTTTAATGAATCATATTATATCTTACACCTTATTTGAAGTATTTCCGCTTTAAGTCGTTTCAAACTGAAATGTAAATATTTTGTTTATTATTTTTTAAATTTTATTATTTTATTGTAACATTTATTACTTGATTAATGTTTACTTAATTTTTATATATATTTTTAATTCATTAATAAACAAGATTAAACTATTTGAGGGATACAGCAAAAAATGTTCTGTACTTCTTCTATAAAAAACTGACTAACTGTGGGATTTTATCCACGGAAGACTAAAAGTACAAAATCACATGAATATTCCAAACAAGAGTTTAAGAATTTAATACCTTATCGGAGCCAAATGTTATCAAATGTATTAGCCTTAGACGCATTTCTCTATTTCGTTAATAATATGAATTAATAAAATACAAAAAGTAACTTTCTCTGTATGGGAAACTGGGATAGAATACTCCGAAATAGTATACAATTTTTATTCCTCCAACATGAAGTGGAGTAACAACCGATCTTCTAGCAATCAAACCACAAAATCCTTTCGGCTATTCAAAGCATTTCCATGCTAGAATTGCAATTGATAAAAGACTACAAAACGCTCGAAATCAGGGGAAGAACTGAGCGAAAAAAAGTAGGTAAAAAGCGAAGAAAGAAATCATTGTGAGAGTGGTAGAGGGACATATGTTTCCGCGTCTTCCGAGTCCATTCAAATCGTGTCGGCGTGATCATCATGTTCAACATGGCGTGTAAGCCAATGTAACTAATCTCGAGTACGTTTGTCCTGCAGTTTAGTGCCCTTTTCAATCGCACTTAAAACGAGAAGGCCTAGAAAAAAAGTCGATTTAAAAAGGTCCCCATTCAGTATTTCTCTCTCTCTCATTCTCTTTTTTTTTTACGTATTTTTCGTCATGTATTTGAAAATTTTCACTTAAAGCTAGTAGCTGTTACGTGGGTCAGTAGGCCTAAGCCTGTTTTACGGTATCTTGAACACCAACTACCACCATCTCTTTTTGGGAGATTCACAAAGGAACGGAACGCAAATTTTAGATCCATTCCGAAATCTGCATTCAGTGTTGCGATATCTGCAGATGTTTTTCTAATCCTCTAACTACAGCTTCCTGTTTCACTTTATTCGCTACTGTCTCGAAATAATGAAAACTCAGTAAAGCAATTTAATGAAAAGAACCTTTTTTAGCTTTTGTCATATTACAAAAGAAAAATTTATGAATAGAATTCGGGACTATCCACAACACATTCAACGATAAATGATGAAGGAAAAGTATATGACTGTTTTAATTTTGAATCGGGAATATTTTTATTCATCTTTCTCCTGCTTTACCTCAACCAAAGAGCAAATCTTCTATGTAATTTTTGGAAACATCTACAATTCATTCAGTCTTGCATAGAGAAATTGTACTCAAGATAAAACCTATCAGAATTAAATACTATGTTAATAAATATTTCGTTTAAACGGCTGTTCGTAAGTGGAAAGAAATATTCAATGAAGACATCTCAAACTTGCTCTATTAAACTTTCACATAGTGGCACAAGTTTTTTTGCTGTATTGTGCAATATTGTAGTACCGATATCATTCAATAGCAGTGCTACAACTGAATACAAAACCACGCAAAAAATATTTTCAAGAAAATAAAATACTGGCTTCTCATTGTTTTACATGGAACTTTTCAAAAGTAGGAATATTTTCTGATGAAATGAGAATTATTAATAATTATCATTTAACGCACCTTTTCATACTGATAAGAATTCATTCCATATTAATAATCACCACCAGTGTTAAAAAGAGCTAAAAGATGAATTTGCAGCTTCCAATGTCCTTTTAAACTACTCGCGTGTCATCAGAAATTCAAAAATTAAATGGCTGAACGATTCCTCCAACACACCTCCAATCAGCGACTTTATCTTTTCACTATTGTTAACAAACAATTAATATCGATGATGTCGATTATTTATTCATGTATGCGTGATGCAAGGGATACCGAATTCATTCTTAACTAAGCGTCTTTTCATGATGGTCACTTCCTATTTTCCAATGCTATTGTCTTTGACAGTCCATCGATATGCATAACAAAAGTGGCAGTTATCTCTGTGTTGTCATTTTGCGGACAACCCCGGGGTTGGGGGAACCCCGAGCACCTAGACAGACGGACAGAAACGGAGTCTGTCCCCACTTGATGAAAAGGAGAAAGATTAGGTGTTCCCCCACTCTGGACTGGTCCCCGTCTCCAGCACTTAATGACGCAAGGGATTAGGAGAAATCCGTATACCTGAGGATTTAAGGGAAATTAGGCTGAGCGTTGTATCCAACCGCAAATGGCGAAATTGCTCCGGAAAATGCGATGCTTTGTGTTTGGATCAATTGGCCAGGATGTCTTGCCTTAATTCTTGGTTTTTGGACAATCGTTATTTACTTCGGGAGTCCACGACGTTTTGGCGAATAACCATGGATAAGCCCAGTTCTCTTCCTGCAAACAACTAGCAGAAGAAGAGATACAAGCTTCGACTATGCTTTTAAAATTTGTATCATACTAATATTTAAGGAGATTAGTGATATTACTATACGTAGAAATTTGTAAACATTTTGAAGTACATGTACAATTGAAATTGGAATGATTTTCTTACAATTAAAGAAAAAAAATCATGTCATGTATCGAATCTATAATGCGAATTGAAGGATATCTGCATACTGAATTTAGATATGTAAAATTATGCAATGACGTCTTAATTTCTTTTAGATTGATTAATAAATTACAATTGTCTTGATTGCTGAAATAAGAACAAGCAAAGAATCATTTGTAGAATTCTACTGAGCCTGATTCTGGTCGAAAAAAAGTAAAAGAATTTTTGAAATATAATTTGTAGAATATGCGCAAAATGAGAGAAATAATTTTAGCTTTCGTTAGTGTACGAAAAAGGCAAAAATAAAAAATTATAGCATGCACCAAAAGATGTAATAAAAATAAAATTGATTTAAATAAAAAATATACAGCTTTTTTTTAAATGAAATTTCAAGTGCATTTCCATAATGGGAATTTATCATGAATTCATGAATTAGAAGATTGCTCTATTCAGTTTTTACTTTAACTTCTAATCGCGAAAAATTGTGAATCATATGCAATCATAGATATCAAATTCTGTAAGAAAACTTTTTCTTAGCTTAGCAATTTATATGCTCTGAAGCCTTGACATTGAGGAATTCCCATCAGACATCTTTCATGTCGTTCTTAAGCTTTGAAACTATCGGAATCGTATTTAACAGTTCAACAAATTGCCATGAAATTTTTATTTTGCACAACAACATTTTTATTGACTACCACAAAGAGCCAAAATTTTGAGTTTAGTTAGATTTAAATGGTAAAAAAACAAAAACAGAAAATCATCTCAAAAGCATTTCACTTTTCTTTTCGGCGTTTAAAACAGATCCATGACAAATTGTTCCGAACCCTGCAGGCACAAATGTATCAGTGCAAGCACTAGAATTAAATGTTAGTGGAGGGCGTTCCAAAAACACCAATTCATTCTTTTACTCGTGAAAGGTAGTACTTTGGGGTAGTGCAAATAATCTTCTTTCACCCTTCCGGAACTTACCCGACCCCTTTTGTATGTTTCTGCTCGTTTGACTCGCCTTCCCCACATTCCTATTACTTTGGAAGGCATCCTTTCCATAACTCATCCCCCCAAAAGAGGTAAAAATATGTCCATTAGCGAGAAAACTCGAAAAAATAGCTTATTGTTTTCTGGATTGCGCTGAGAAACCTTCAATTAATTCTTGAGTTGAATACAGTTTTGGGCTGTATTCTGATTAATGCACTAATGAGAGGTGTTCGGTTTAATCCTCAAAATTGTGCAAAAATGTTGTTAACTTCATTGTGAGTGCCTTATGTATGTTGGGATTTGGATGTTTAACAATGCTGAATGGAGCTTTTTGAAAAATTGGGAATGGGGTTATCTGGTGCATAAAGTGATTAATATATTACAGAACATTAATTACATTACTGAAATGTATTACAAGGTATTAAAAATGACGTTCGAATGCTAAATACTGTTGGGAATATTTAAAATTTGCATTTATTATATTTGAGTGCGACAGAGATATTTTTTTTTTAATTTCATGATTAATTTTGCGCAATATTTATTTTCCATATTTAAGTTATTCAGAGAAGAATTTAGAAAATACACTTGCGAATTGGGAATTATTCAATATTTTCCTTAACTGCACTCAGAATAAGTACATTTTAATTTTGAGAAGCAATACGTAAAAGAGAATTTTCGTATATGACTATGAAAAAAGAAATGTCATTTTTTCATTGTAAAATTCCTATATATCCAGGAAAGTGAGTATGAAATTGAAAAATAGCCCGAATAGTAACACAAACTTCGATTGACTTTCTTTATTTTAGTCATAAGTTGTATACTCCGACCGAAGCGAGTTGGATGTTGTTTAACTAACACGACTTTGTTCAATTAATATTTTTTATTCTTGGTATATTAAGCATTTTGTGCATAAAAAATTATACCTAGTAATAAGTATAATAATACAAACCTATCAGTGGCGAATCCAGGGGGTTGTCTATCGGGCTGCAACGCCCCCCCCCCAGCTAGACCAGAATTCTTTATTTTATTTAAAATCACTACAGCTGTTTTTTCTTAATCTCCCTTTAAAAAAAGTGAAAACATTTCTTCCTGGTTTTTGACAGGCTCGAACGTTTTCCCACTTTTGTAGTCGTTCCATTCGTATTTGCAGCGTTGACGTGGTCAAAAACATGTTTTTGCTAGTTATTTCATTGTGTTTTTTGCTAAATTATCGAAAGTATTGTAGTGTTTTTTATGATTCTTATTGTCAAGTGAGTAAAGTCTGTAAAGTTAAAGTGTTTTGGTTTACATAAGTCATAAGATTTGACATTCGTCGCGACGATAGAAAACTTTTTATACCCCAGCCCCCAGACCCAAATCTTGGATTCGCCACTGAAACTTATCAAAAATTCCAAACAACCATAACCATTAAGATACGAGTTTTATTATTACAAATTATAGTTGAAAATACTATTTCAAGTGTAAGATGACCTAAGACTTTCTTGAAAACATACAGAGGAATATCCCCGATCAATAACTAAACATCACCTTTACCGCAATCGCCTACACAGTTTGCTTCATATGTAGATGATGGTTTAATCTTCTGTATCTGCCTTCTCATTTCAGATCAGCTCAGTCTCCTGTCTTACTCATAGGACTCAAATTCATAAAGACGTCATTCAATTTGCAATTGTATTCTACTCAAATTGATTGCAAGATAATAAGAAAAAAATTTGTTTTTTACCCACTTCTCGCACTGCTGGCCACTTATTGTCTATTCTCAAAGCTTATTACCTATTCAAAAAATGCTTTTATAGTTTACGAATGTATTCGCAGCCAAACGAAACAGTCTGTAGTGTTATTGCGCCTTTGTATATCGATAAACTCATTGAGCGTTTAGAAATCACAAATCTACGGCCACTTGAATTCGAACAAAAGAAACAAAACTCATCCGAACATTACACTATAGATGAAGAGAACAAATGTTGAAATAAATACCGCCTTAATACGTGCTCAGGTTCTGGAAGCACCAGGCGGAAAGGCCTATTATAGCTCGACTGACAGACGACTCGAACAGTAGATGCCAGGCTTTCATTCAAAATCATAATCAAAAACGGATCCTTTTTATATGCCAATCGAGGTGGGTTTGGAGAGAGAGTGGGATAAGTCACTAGTAAATTTGGACATAAAATCTCTGAGGGTGTCTTAAAAATCAAGCTCCCAGGCTGGTTAAATTAATATGGCTTGAAATTAAATTATCATTAGCAAAAAATAATTAAAAAACATTCAACTTTAGAATTTATGTTATCGATTTCATCACGTTAAAAAATAAACAAGGCTTTCACATTATTAAAATGAAGTATTTTGTTTTATTACTTTAAATTTGTTATTATATTAATCAATTTTTGAATTCGTAAATGGAATTTATGGAAATTAATAATTATAAGAAAATATTTCAAGTTGTTTGCTGGAAAAACTTGAAGTACATTGTGTAAATTACTCATCATTGATTTAAACTATGAATAAATTATAAATTTCTAATGATTCTTTTAATATTTCATAAAGTATTCTACATAAATATTTAAACTCAATAAATACAATGTCACTAGTTCAACTATAAAAGTATAGCAAAGCATTCGTATTTTTATCAGTGTAAAATCATTACAATTACGGATCTCGCACGTTTCAATTATGATTTTTGATTAATCGAAATTAAACCAATAATTACAATCACAGATATACTGTACATGTGATATAGAGATATTTTTGTAGGAGAAATTACATCGATTTTCAGAACACACGTACTTGGAAGAAGTATGAAGAAAAGTCTTAAATAAAAATAATAATTCCTTAAATCATTATAGAAATAAAAATATTATTCATACTTAGTAATTTCTCTAATAATTATTTTAATGGGTAAATAAACATGTGCAAACTAATACAAGTTTGCTTGGATGATGATTATTTATTTAAATTTAACGTAGCCTGTGGACTTAAACCACTCTTCTTCCAAACAGGTCGAATCTCAATGACTGCTGATAGAGTTCTGAACTATGATATAGCAATTATGAGCAGCATATACGGAACAACCATTAATTAAAATTAATCACTCCATCCCAATAGAAAACATCGAAAGACTGAATGAGGATCTCGTTTGGAATGCTCTGTGCAACAACTCCATTGCACACGTAGCGGAGTGCACGATTGCACACACATAGACAGACATGCCAATCCATTGTATGTGTGAAGCGACAGCATTGTGGTGTTTAAAGTGAACGTCATAATTATCCACACTTCCTGGGATACTTTTTCATTAGCTTTTTTGCTTCTTTTATTTTCTTTATTATTATTTCCAGAGCACTCTTCCATTAACCCGAGGTTCAGATCTGATCCTTGATCTGCTCCAAGACCGGTTTGCATGTAGCACTTCTGAATGCAGAAATCATAAAAAGCCATTTCGGATCATTGATGAGGCTTCACAAAAAATATTATAAAAATTTGCATTCAAGTGTGCATTTCGGTTGATTAATTGAGCTTTATAGTCAACAATTTTACGGCATTTCTTTGCGTTTTTCGAGTCGGTAAATGCCGATTAAAGCTAGACGTGATAAGGAAAATGGTGGAAGATTCACGCATTTACCATTTTTAATGGGCCTAAGTGTTTGTTGGGTGACATAACGTGTGCTAACCTTTTCATCATTGAAATTGTCCTTGAACGAGCAGCTTGTCTTTAGTAGGAAAAGGACAAGCGTAACAAATGAATAACAGACGAGGCTCATCAGTTTTTTTAGTGTATAATTTTTGACGAATATTACGTATTCTGCTTCTGTATTCAAACCTGTATAATTCTGAATAAAAAGTAAATATTCTATTAATCATTTAGCGTGTGATTATCATAATTATCCATATTATATTCTTACATTCATGCACACACACACATTAATAAAAGTTTAAACTATTTTTCACCATGCCAACAAGTTATAATTTATACAAATCTAGTTTTGTAGCGAGAGTATTGCGAGAATATTACATTTTACGAATGTATTTCGGTTAGCTATTTATAACAAAGATGTAGTATATCGATTAAGTTTTTTTGCATTATTACGCAGTTCTGCTTTCAGCTTAATTTTGCATATGTAGAATTTTAAATTCGTATTTAATATCTTAAGACTGAGAGAAAAATGGTGATTGTTTATAAGTTACTAAACACAAATATTTCTTTTCGGGTATTTCTTTTATTATATGTCCATGCATTTAGCCACCTTCTTTCCGTAATAAGTTTTTACTCAACCTGCAAAGCATATTCTTAAAAATTCTAAATCATTAATTTTAAATGAATAAAAAAAATAGTTTGCATTCTTGGTAAATATTCTTGCATTTTAAGAGTAATCTAATCAAAAATAAATCATGCATTTGCTTTAATCATAGTTTTATAGTAATACATTTAAAAGCTATCACGACATTATTCAGCTGTACTTTATATATTTGTGAATATAGCATTCAAAACCAGAGTAAAATTCAATACAGGTCTGAATATTTTTGGCAGTAAAAATACATGTAAATAATGACACTATAAAGCACAAGACGGCAAAAAAAAATTCGACGACCAATTCCAACATCATTACACGAATAATTTATCGTCTGCTCCAATAGATATCCATTCCTTACATTCCAAAAAGCATCTAAATAGTCAGTAGTCCTCTATATGACATTTCCCACCAACGCCACACCTTAGCAAATAAACCGTTATGGGATTCCATAAGACAAGAAAGAAGCCATCTGAAGAAAATAAAACCTTAATGCTCGCTCACTAAATCGCGTGCTTGCCTAACTACCTTGTCAGAATGTTCTTATAAATCAAGCTGGTATGGAGGGGGGCACTTGAAGGGGCACGGGTCCCGGACCGTGACTGTTCGAAATGGAGTTGGTAATTAGTAGCTCGTGGCACCGAGGCAAGGGGCTGTCAGTACAGAGGGTTGCCTGGTGGGTGGATGAGTTTATTTCTTTCGTTTGTCTGATCCTTCGTGTTGTATTTGGGGTTCATGTTTTTGTTTTGTTTGTGACTGGTATCGGTGGCGATGTTTGAGGAAGATGTTTCGGCTCGTTTGCCAATTCAGGCTCGGTCAGCGATGACAAATGAGACGGTTGGACTTCAGACGCAAAGAAATATTGCCGTTCGTTACTCAGACTTACAAGTCTGTAGTATTTTTTTGGATAATTGTTGATGCACGTCATTTGAGTCATGGAAAGCAGGATCGATTAGATAATTAAGTCTCAGAAGGTTTTGTGTTTACTTTTCAAAATTTTATGACCACACATTAAACACTTAACCTTCATGTGAACGCAATTTATTTCATTCAAACCTGCTGTAATCCGTGATAACGGTGTTTTATCTTTAAATTCATTTTTCAGGTGTCAAAATGGTTTTTAAAGACCTTAATTTTTTTCTATCTTGATGAAAATGCATAATGTTAATGATTTAAAAAGCTACGGGAAAAGTGATTAGAAAGTATGCGTCTTATATTTAATAAATATTAATATTTTTATTACATATTTTATTTCAGTTGGCATATACTACAAAATTATTCGTTTTTTTTTTCCATTGAATCCTTAAATACCTGAAATTCTTTTGATAAAATAGTATAATGGATTATATATATATATGAGAAAAATATTGCAATTAACTTCCTTGCTTTTAAATCCACTTTTTTTTTACGTTACAGTAAAATAAAATGCCGATACCACAAATTATCATTTAATAAAATCAATTTAATGTGTATCCGTACAAAACCATACAGAAATTTCACTATAAAAAGCTGGAAGTAGAAGCAAACTTAAATCACATCAAATATTATAATTATAATATTTTTCTGCAATTAGTTCATTTACACAAGCAAGAGCAACCGACGAAAAAATAGTAGTCATCACGGAAAAAATATTAACCATCGCTTTGTATATGCAACGTTTGAGAATAGTTCCACACATTTTTAGAATGAAGCGTATTGAAATAGTATAAAATAATTTATTATAATCAGTCTTTATTAAAATTGCCCATGAGTTTCATTGGAATATCTGATACCCCATTTCTACATTAACCGACGCAAAAGAGCTAAACTCAAACACAAACTGAATGAAATTTTTAATCTGAAAAATAAAGTAAATTACGTAAAATAAAAATTTCGTTATGAAAGCTTCGTTTTTTTTTGGTATAGAAAGTTATTAGATATTTTTAAAGACATTTTAAATTTTTTAAAACATAGGTAAATTCTTTTTTTTTTAAGGCAAATTTTGCACATCTCATCTTTATATGCCTCCGCCAAGGACGAGGTTATTTTCTTTCCCTACAAACACTATAATACAATGTCAAAAAAGAACCTAAAGATTTCGAGTCTGATTTAAAGTAATGTTCCATCTGAAATACAGCCTGGACTATTCCAGAAGCACGAACGCTCAGATGAATAAAGAAGGAGACATGGCTTCTAGAATTTAATCCACAAGATGCCGCATTTGAGACGAACTAGAGAAGGGGGTTGGAGAGAAGTCAGCAGAAAACCTGTTGCTCAGCGGGGGTGCTGAGCTAAGTGGCTCTAGTGGCCCCGTTCGGGCCCGCTCAAGTGGGCCATTTCCATGCAAAGAACGCGCCAACTTGGCGTAAATATGGCGAAGTAATCTCCACTGTGACAGGTACAGCGGCGATTAGATGATACTGCAGTACAACAGGGCAACCACAAACAGGCCAAGATTGCATTTAGAGGGATTTTATTTGCTTATTATTTTTTTTAATAATGCGAGAAAGGAAAACTTATCTTTAAGAAAAAGACGAAAGAAGTTTGCATCTGATCTTTTTCTTCTTTGGGGATGGGGAAGGAGAGAGATCTTGAAAAGAAGTGAGTTTCGCTGTTTCAACGAAAGATTATCTCTGACATTGAGTTGTGGTGCCCATAAGATGTCTAAAAAGTGTGGTACTTAATTGCTTTATTACGAATTCCAGGCGTGAGGTCGCTACACGGTGCAGACGATTTATTCGGGGTCATTTGACAAGAATGCACCCATCGGGACATTCGTTTTGAGAGATTGGCGACATTAATCGAAACTAAATATATATGGCGTAAGTTGAAAGCCTATAAATTACTTAATCTAGTTTATGGTGAAAGAAGAACACTCACTGTCGCCAAGATATAAAAAGTGGGGTGAGAATGTTTTGAGTAATAGCTGTTATCTAAAATATTATTATTCACACGAATGAAGATGAGATGTTATTTTAAATACAGGCCGACACCATTCAAGATAAAACCACTACAATGTAGTCTGATATATAAAAAAGCCGTTGAAAAGAATCTAAGCGAATGAAGAATCGGTGTTCCTGTCACGTAGAAGGCAAGAGTATTTCTTAAGAATATTCGATTGCTTACATTTTAGCTGGCATATCTTGTTGAATCGGACGCATGTATTGTAATTTAAAATATGTTGACCAAAGAAATCCATTATGTCTCAAGAAAGAGAATTGCAATTCTGTACAAAAAATTATTGAACTTGATGAAAAAAAAAAGAAGAGGCAATTTTGTTAATGATATCAGTTATATGAATATATATTAAGAAAAACAATTCTACTTAGAAGATTAAAATTTTATAATAAAAGCTTCTATGCGATAAATACCAAAGATGCTTCATCAGTGGGAAAGTTCTCTCATAATCTCATTTTATATGTGTTTTCTGCACAAATATTATTCCTTAACTAAAAAACGCTGGGTTTCGCGGAACACCACATAATTAGATAAATACAGCTATTTATTTTATTCAATAACATTCTTCTTTCGTAATTCTGAATTGTTTTTTTTTGTTTATTCTATATACTTATAATATAATACAAATAACAATGATAATCAGTACAAACCTTTCAGCTAGATCTAGTAACTTTTAGAAACAATATTTGGAAAGTATGCATGTCTGTCGCGCTTAATTATCAAATACGAAATTTCAACAGGAATTAAAAACTTTCCAAAACTAACAAATATGATAGATTTCACAATCAAATCTCCTCGCGTGAAATTCGCATTACCAGCATGTGATTTAGTAACGAAGAACTCCTACCATGATTTTCAGCTATAAATATTAAGATGTATTCCAATTGCCCGTAAGAACCAGATACAGGCACCCCAATTTTACTTTTGTTATTCGCCTCTGGAGAGATACACCCTAAGTCCATCTACGAAGTGACCTCTTAATAAAGAGGTGTGGTGGGGAAAACAGAGGGCTATTGATCCAAAGGGGATCAGTGACCAAACAGGGGATGAAAATCCCAAAGAACCCCGAACCCTAATTCGTCTTTTATTTCTCCCCGCCACCAGTACATCCCCCAAGGAATTCCGTTTGTTCCGAATGATGGTCTTCTGTTTTGTTCCGCTTAGGCAATAGATGAGGAACACACCTTTTATGCGTTACGAATGATTGCATTTGCGTGTTATTGCCACAATGAAACCTGATGATATTGTATTACCTGATTGTATTTAGAAATTATCTCATTATAATAATATTTATCTCATTTTCAATGGATAAATTTTAATTATATACTGGAAAAATATCCCAGAATTATGAGCTAATGTTCTATTTCATACTAGATAAAAAAAAATTCAGTATGAAATAGAGCAATTTAAAAAAACTCTAAGCATAAAATGTTATCTTCAACTTTTTCTCAGCTCATTTATAAGACCAATAAAAATTAATCAAATAATATTGTAACAATATTGATACTTTCGAAGCTTTTGGTGTTGCGGTTAATATATTCCATTCAAGATCATTCTGAGATAAATATCCACATTATATTTTGCTTTTTTTTTCAATTGTCGAGAAAAATCCTGAAAACAGTCAGTGATAACTGAAATTCACAGCATTTAGAGGGCTTTCAACTACCCCACCACTACAGAATGACGACACACATGTTGCTACAAGTCTAAAGGCTATAGAAACCTCTTAATGAAATTATAAAAAAAAAAAAATCAAAAATAATTTTAGGATACAGAATAATAATATTTAAAAATAAATTTCAATCAAATATATCAATTATTTTTAAATGCGTAATGATCAAATTAAGGACTATTTTGTGATGACTTCCTGTTTTCTGCGTAAGTTTTTTCCATACTTTCGACTTAATTTGTAACTCATTTTAGTGTGTGTAAATTTATAAAAAGCCACGATAAAGCAAATAATGCTTAACATATTTTAGAGGTAATAAATTATATTTGTCACGATAACTTTAATTTATTGCAGAAATACTACTTACCACCTAAATCAAATTCTACTAAATTTAATATAGGATTCAGCCTGTCATGCATTTGGATGGATTCCTTAAATGATGCATTGGAACTTAATTTCGTACGGCTTCAAATACTTTGAAATAATGTTTACCGTTGAAGTGAAATAAAGATGCATACCATAGGAATAATTTTAGTTAAATGAGTATATATCAACATTCTCAATTCTATAAAAAATAATTTAAATGTTCCTTTCGAAGATTAACTTCAGAATTCTTCGAAGTTCTTTTCCTAAAAAATAAATCCTTAATATAAGTGAATGATATTAAATAACAAGTTTATTCGGCAAATTTTCTTTAATCACTGGATGGAAAAAATAACTCGCATGGAAAAGTAATCTTGTTTTTCCGATATCAGATACTTTGTTATATTAATTAGATAAAAGTATTATATGTATATTTTGTAGTTCTTTTGGTTAATTTCTGCAGAAATGTTTTTTAATAAGAAAGCTAAACAGGCAAAATCCAACAGCTTTATGCAGATGCAGAAGAAAGGATGATAATAAAAGAAATCACAGTTGGCATATTTTATATTCATTTGAAATAATTTCTACATAATATGCCCTGAACAAATTATCAGGTTACGCTTTATTTTCGAGGTAAATTCTAATACTTGACCAAAAAGATGTTTACCTACCAGTTTTTGCATATTTAATCCAAAAGACAAAGTAACAAATGTCAAAGCAAATCGGCTAAGCCAAAAATCCCTTCACGAATTAGAAGGGTATAAGCAACCTAACAAAGGCGATAATAAACCGCTTCTTAAACGGGCTGTCACAAGCGATACAAAGTGTACAACAATCAGACATCGAAATCCTCTTTTACTTCCATGACCTAATGTTTGCCGCTGATGGAAACTCAAACAGCAGACCATCAGACCGAAATGCAAGAAAAACAAAAGGGGACGGGAGAGATACAGACGTCATGTTTGCATATCAGCTTTAAATGCAACGCTCCAGAAACAAAACTGAAGCAAAATAAAAGCAGAAAAACTTCCAACCGGTGTCTGTGTGAGAAAAAAAATAATATATAATAAAACCAAACAGAGAAATGGGGGGAAATCATATCAAAGTACTGTACCGAAGCTGTTGATGACAGCTGGTAAAAGAACATTTCGCAAACTCTGACTGTCACCCCCCACTTAGAGCCCCCCTTCAGATATCATCGAAGAGAGAGGTGGCGGGTAGGGTGGACTCTCCCCCACCCTCCAATTCACATCATGTCACACATCGAGCATCTGCAGAGTCTTGATGTGACGTCAGTGGATTCTGTGAGCACACAAGAATTATGCAGATTGCAAGGTTACAAAGCCCTGATCAGAAGTCTCCTGTCCATCAGTCTTTGCTAAGGGAACACACGTGTGCTCTGCCAAACCAGTTCTTATAAGAGTTATGATAAATAAAGCGCTCTGTCGTTTTACGGCCTATGTAGCAAGTTCATGATTTGCCATTGTTTAGGTGTGTATGAAGATGTGTAGTTGTTTCTCGAAAACATGACGTGACTGTGATAGTAACAAGAATCCTCAAAGACGATATTTTCCATCTGTGCTGCTGAAAGGATGCTATTTCGCCTTTACGAGTTCGATTTCTTAAACCGAGATTAAAAATTTGGGAAAAGGCAAATTATATTGGGATGAACTTTAAATAATAATTTAAACCCTTTCGAAAGTTAAAAATTTTATTTCCAGCGTGCATCATTATTTTATAGGACTGATATAAGAAATGCATATATCGTGTTAAGGCTTATTTTACTTTTTAAGCGACTAAGTCAACAATAAAATGTTAAATTTACATAAATTGTTTGATGCTATAGCAAAATCTAAATGCTTTGCATTGTTACAGTTACTGTAATACTAAGCGAAGTTATAACCACTGACAAATTAATTTTTGTTTCAAGAAATATTTTCGAATACGTTTTGCAACACTCTCGAAGAAACTTATGTGAACAAAATAGTACAGATCGGAGTCAGTATTTTTCCAAATTTGAATAGATTATAATTTCCGAGAATATGTTACATACTACATTTCAGTATGTTTCGAAGAGTATCAATGACAAAATAAATCATTGAAGTGCAGTAATTTTAATGCACTGGAAAATTCTTTCTCTAAAATAAGTTAGTAATAATGTTGCAAAACGGTGGAATTATTTTTTATATAAATAAATGTCATTAGTTTAAAGTATTTTCGTCTCTGATTTATTTGCCACCCCTATGACAGTGATGGAGGTAACTATTTGATGAACCTGGGTTAAAGATGAAAAAATATAACAACTAATTTAATAATAAAATACACAACGCAAAATCTTAAGATCTTTATGAATTGTTTTGGTATTAAATGTGGTGATATTTTAAGAATGAATTAAGTACTAAAATTAAATTGAATTTGCACTTTATGCCTATTGCTGAGATATTACATTGAGTGAAGATTTTTAATTATTAATTTGTGAAATGTTAGATGTTTAATCGATTTGATGATTTGAGACTTTTAAGATTGTATAGATCCAACTTGAATAATTATGAGCAGATAATTAGGTGTATGTTGAGCAACAGGTGTAATGTCATTTAAGATACTTAATTTACTAAAATACTAGAAGGTGTAAATTACATTTAAGTTATTTAATTTTCTAGAAGGTTCAATTGGTAAATAATTTAAATGTAATGATATTTTAAAGTTTATAATTTTGTATAAATATTAATTTAAAAGTTCATAAATTGCACTTCTAATAATAATATATAAAAAGAATACCTAAAATCTTTACAATAATAAACATATCTTAAGACTAAGTAAGCATATGCCATTATGGATTCGTGTAAAATATGTAAAAAAATTATTAGCCGGTTAGAGACACATTCTAAAAACTTGTACAATGTGGCATTTAATGGGTATTAGATTAACTTAAGCATTCTATAATTTTCATTTTTAGCAAACAGTAGCTTTAAAAATAATGCTATGCAATTCTCGGAGCTTTCGTTTATTTTTCCCATCTTCAAACCTTTGCTTAAGCTGCACAAGAGAGGGAAAAAAATCTTCAAGTGAGCCGCTGTTACCTTTCTTTCAACCGAATAAAGCAAAAAAAGTCTTACGAATAAAAAAAAGGCAGGCAAAAGAAATCTTCAGCACCCTCACAAACAGTAATCGTAAACAAACAACGGAACAAACTTCCTGCGATAGTTGGCATATCATACCAACTCTCTCCCACGCTTTTATCGGGACGGAAGCGTTTTAGAGGGGGGCTCTTTTAAGCCCAGGCTCACAAGAAAGAAGGGGGTCAGCTTGGTGTCGGGGTTCAAAAAGTACCTGACCCACACAGGATCCAAAACACTGCGTTGAAAGAAACAACAAAAAAAGTTTTAAAAAAAAATGCCGGCTAGTCGCGCGTCCACCCAAGGTAGGTGCTCAATGCCAAAATGATCAAGTGCTTTAAGGATATGGGGATAGGGGACTTGTGAGATCGGGAACGGGGGCGTTTGGGCGATTGTTGTGCCGATTGTGGTTTTAAAGGAAAAAGTTTTGGAGATACAAATCCGCCCCCATACGATTTGCCCTTTTTCGAACTGAATGGCGAAAAGTGAAGTACAAATATTAGGTGTATTATGAAAGGTATTATGTGGGGAAAAAAGAATATATGGATGGCTTTTTATCAAGAGGTTTTCTCTGCCCACATCTTGAATCTGAATGGATTTGGCTTCGCATCGAAAGTTTCTTTTTCTTTCCCACGTCGGTCCCTTCTTTGAACCAATGAAACTAATTCACTCATCCAGCATTTTCCGATGAATAAATATCAAACTATTATTCTATTAATAAGAAAGGATAATTCTTTTTAATTGATTTTTATGACAGACAAGATATGTCCAAACTGTTTCTACTGACACATTTCGCTTAATTGAACTGAATGGACTTTTCAGTTTCTTTCTGCATATGAAAACAATAAAACCGAATTGTCACTTTTGAAAGGATTTGTCTGTTTGGAAGAGAAATTGATAATCAATGAATGCAATTAATTTTCCTTATCAAAAGAATGGATTTTTTTTTGTTTATTATAGACTCTTAGTTGTTAGTTCTCCATTTACTACTTTTACGTCTTACGCAGTGTTCTTTACAAAGATTTTGTCAAACACAAAATGGAAGAAAAAATATTCCAGATGTTGATATCACTGATACTGAACTTACATTTCAGAATTCAAAAGTGACAGCTAAATAGAACGGGGTAAATTTTTACACTTACTGTTTTTATATTGTTTTCTACCTTATTATTCTTGAATTGTATAACGAAGTCATTTGCAGAAAGTGGGGTTTAATCCGTACATGGGTAACTCTTCCGTACATGACGAGGTTGTTTAAACCTAACAAAGCACCAAATGCTATGCGTGGTGTCACTAGCGTGTAGAAATGGGTCTTTCAAATTATAATATCAGAGAAAAATGTAATTCCTTTCACGGAACATTTTCTTAAAGTAATATCAGCAAATATTGTTATTTCATGCAAAAATATATAAGTGCATTTGTCTAACTTTTTAGTGCTCCAGTTACTTACCCAAGTTTAGAAGAGACCCTATTTATGAAGTCATATTTAAAAATATAAATTTCCTTTTAAGTTTTATAGTTTTGTTTTCTTTTTTTAAAATATATATTAGATACATATGCCCTTTTAGACAAGCATACATTAAAAAAATCAAAATTTTCGTATAACGTTTGATGGTGTTATGTTAGATACAGATGCTTCCACTTCCAACTGCTCACTTTATTGTTTTTGCTTTAATGTACGTAAGTCATACTTTTTTCATTATTATGGCCTAGTTTAAGCGAGAACTACGTAACGTTATATATGAACGAAGTATCATCAAATTTCGCAAGCCAAGTACTAATTATGGAACTGTAACGACTTTTTACGACATAATTATATCCTTGTTAATTCTACTTAGCACTATTATTATAATTATTGATTTTAAAAAATAAGAACTGCAACAATATTCAACACAGCAGCATAAAATAAGTACCTATTTTTCATTTATGGCAAGATGTGAAAGATAACATGGCCTAATTGAAATCCTTGTCTAATTGAAAATCTACAAACTTGTACTATTTTATTCCGTGACAACTCAAGTCGAGGACAGGTATTCCGAAAGTTGACTATAACCGAATAAAAGGTGAGTGACATGATACGTGTTTCTACGCGTCTCAAGGCTGTAGGAAGAGTTACATGAAATTAAACAACTTTCATTTTAAATTTAGAATTTCATTACACAGAACATTGATAGCCAATGTTTAAAGCTGAATTCTTTTTTTAAATATCAACTATTTTTTTTAAACATTAGATTTACATTTGGGACTATTTTACTGCACGCAGGGATACACTCCGCAACTTTCGTCGTATTGTCAACTCGAGTTGTCACTGATTATCGAATCACAAGCTTTTCATGAGCAATTTTCCTGCAAGGTCGCGTCGACAGATGCTTAAATGCGGTGGTTCAGAATTGCTGCTTCCAATTAGCATCGAAGTAGCAGAAACTCTTCAAAGCGAAGAAATCCGACTTCGAAAATTGATTTCAACTGACAACCATTCGAATAAATGCTTTTTATTCCGCTAAACTAGCAATTACGCCTTGTCTCTCCCGAAAACGCAGCTACGGTTTGCTGCCTGATTTCTGCTGTCAGAATGTGACAAAAAGCAATCGCTTATGAACCAACGCCCGGAAGATAAACTCAAGCGTGACAAGACAGCAATCAAACAGCTGCTTAGACAGATGTAACTAGTCCCATTTGGAAATGAAATAAAAAGCTTTTCCTTTCCTCCAGTTGATTCACTTGAAGCTGTTAGAACAATGGCTCACGTTTAGAATCTGAGTAAATAAGTTGTTTTTGAGGTCGGGTTTGTTTTTGCACAATGAAGAACTAACTTTTTAGCAAATCTTTCATTTTATTTGTTTCATTGATGCTAATTCGTCAGTTCTTAGATATTTTAGACATGCAAATTACTCAGAAATTTACGCGCTAAAGGTTTTGTTTAAAATTAATAATACTTCTTAAATGATGGGTTCTGATCCCAAATAGGACATATACAAGACTTTTGGGATTGCCGAAATATTAATAGCGAGTTCTTCCCTCGAATTCGTTGATCCTGATAAACAAAAATAATAATTTACCCATTACAAGATTTTCTTTAAAACGAAGAATTTAAATTTGGGCTTCTTCACTTATAAATTCCGTTCCCAAGCGAGATTACGTATCTAGATTAGGGGAATCCAAAGCACTAATAATGACTCTTCCATCAAATTTGCTGATACTGGTAAGCCATAATAATTCGAAAATCAACCACAGTTTGAAACATTTAAATGCAATTTTATGAAAATAACTGATTTAACTAAGATTAATTTTATCATTAATTAATAATGCTTCATTTTCTTATTTCGCTTTTCTACGTTAATGAGACTCAGGATCGGGAAATTTTTCTGTAATATTTTTGCGTTTGGGGCAGTGAATGGTAATTGTTTAAGAGGTCCTGCTTTAAATAAATGCTTCCATTTTGAAACTCTTCCAGTGAAGAAACTTTTAGCTAGTAATCACTGGAATATAACTACAATGCAAATGTTAAAATTAACAAAGAATATAAAGAGAATAATTTACGTCCAATTTTCACAATACAAAACTTTCAGTCTTAAATATAATCTAGCACCTACTCAAATTTTTATTTTAAGAAGCACCGAAGAGTAAAAGATTCATTCCAGTAAAAGGGTCAGTAGACAGGAACGAAAATTGAAAAATGTTGTTGATTGACATAACGATAGGAACAAATACACGGTGGTCATAAATTATTGCACCCATTTCAAAAATTAATAAGAAAAACTAATAATGTTACAACTACGGGTTGTTTTTAAATGAAAGCGCATAAAAAAATTTCAGGTAGGTAACGCGCTGTTACGGCAGTCTAGGGGGTCATAAATTACATCTCCAATTTCTGAGAGCCATTATCTTCGAAACTGTAAGCTAATAGAAGAAACATAAAAGCATGCGTTTGTAGGGAATTTTACTCTCTTTTATTTGTTAAATCAATTGTAATTCGAAAACTGAATAGTTTTCGAGTTATTCAGAAAAACTAAATAAGGAAACCAGGAAAAGCGCATTGACTTCTGCTGATCGGTAGCCATTGCGTATGAAAATCTCTCACTGTAGCAAATTTAGAATGCCGTAATGGTAAGCCGCCTATCTGGAGAAAAAACTTTATTTTATCTCTCATTTTAAAAAACCCGTTATTGTAACATTATTAGTTTTTTTATTAATTTCTGAAATAGGTCCAATAATTTATGACCACCCTGTAATATAGCACCTATACGCATTCAACGTAGAAAAGAAAATTTATATTCTAATGCTAATACCGTTTAAATATTGACTTAGACAAAATTCCAGGATTTTTTTTAATTTGATGAAATAGATTTAATTATCTTTGTAAAATATTCCGCAGAGTTTTTGTTTATTAGGGATATTAAAAGGGCTGGCAACATTCATTTTAAAGTAGAACTCTATAATTTTAACTGGCCGCAAGTGATATTTTTAAAGGATAAATACATTAAAATAGTTTTGCCCCTTGTTTCAAATCATGATGCTCCGAGGCCGTAAAACCATAATTTCTTGCTTAATCTGTTTTGAAGTTGCTTAACGTTATGAAAACTTGTTGCCAATTGAATTACAGTGATCATTACTCTCATTTTACTGTAACATAAGCTTCAAATTCAGCCAATAAATCTATCGAAACTTAGCATAATTGTCATATACCATATAAGATGGCACGCAATATGTTATTAAATATATTATAACGCTTATTGGTATATGAAATCGACACACGTATCCAATATCATAATTAAAATGAAATCAATTTTCGTATTGTGATATTCAAATTCTTATTCTTCTTGGGTAGCCTATAATAATACAGCGTATTTGCATAAGAATGAGAAAGTGATACTCTGACCTATTATTTTATTTATTTTCTTAAAAGAGAACTTTGTTAACTTAATTGTGCGACCAAAACGGGAAATAAGGTTAATCGCTGAACAAACCAATCTCTACTAGAGATTCCCTACCATCTCCTCAGATTTCACGTTCTATTTCTTTTACTTTTGTAAACAAGTTGCAAACATGGATATTCGATTAACGACCATAAACGATATCTTCATAGTGTTGGACAAATATGATGATTAATCTAATATTTTTTTTATAATACAGTTTCAAAGACCTGTTTTGAAGATTTTATTTTCTTTGTTATTCGGGTAGAACAGTGTTTTTCGAACTACAGGGTTGATGTTGAACAATACTGTGTTAGCGGAAAATTTTAAAACATTATTTTTGTTACAGATTCTTAAATATTTGTAATAGATGGTAATTTTAAAAAAATCATCTGAAACTTAAAGCATATCAATGAAATCCACTGAAAGTTCAAAGGACATCACATTTATTAATTTAAATTTTTTATGAATACCTTCAAATGTCGATCCAAACCAAAAACCATATGCGATTCTACATCGATTTTAAAATCGATAATTACATTATTCGCCTTTATAGAATTTAATTAATTATTCATAAATTAATTGCATTGATTTGAGGTATAGGAAAAATATAATGTTTATAACCACACAATTATATTTATTCAAATATCCACTGCTTGCAGCATCTATCAATAATTTTTACACAATTTGCCATTACTTAATCAGAAAATACTTTACACATGTAAAGGCCATTTTCAAACTGCGTTTTTTCAAATTTAATTTCCAATGTTTTCAATCGGATGTATTTATGTTAACACATTCTGTACCTTTGCTGCTATACAAAATATGTGTTGCTGATGAAATTAAGTTCTATCTAATATGACAAATAAATATATTACATGAAAAAATTGCTAATGAAATTTATTGAATGGAATCAAAAATGCAATAAGATGGCATAGGAATTTAAGAAGAGTTGAACATTATCATTTTAAAGTAGAAATAATACGAAATTGTTTAGTTTGTTTAAAAAATTAAAAACAAAACAATTCTTAACTTATGTCTTCATATATTTCTAACTATAAATATGGACAAAACCCGTACATACTGGCCGAATAAAACTAATCTGGCTGGAGAATAATTTTACCCAACTGACCTAAAATGTGTTAATACCAAAATGGAAAGAAGTATATTGATACTGAGTGAGAATTTATTAATTGCAAATATGTTCTTATCGGAGAATAACTTCCGTTTCCTGTGTATTCCATTACGATTCATAGAATATAATTCGTTTTGCATCTGAATACCATGCTCTTAACGCCTGGATGATCTGTGACAGGCCCCACTGCGATCTCAGTGTGAGTTCTGAACGTCGGCGCAATTTGGAATAGCTACTCAATGAGCAATGATGACAGGGCAAAATTTTTGTGTCTGAATTGTTCCTCCATTTATGTCCGCCTCAGCACTGATTGCTGGCACAATTCACATCCTTGTTCGCAACAATGAATCTGGAATTGCCCGCTCTTTGTTTTATCCCACTGCATTTAGTTTGCTAGTTGTAATTGTTAATTGCCGCGCGCACATGTGCTTCTGTGGAGCATTAAAGTGTAAAAAAATAAAGGGGTACCGACCGTTTTTTCGCGAACAATTTTGTTTCAAGCTTTGAATCTTCTACGCTGGGGCAATTAGCCTGCGCAAGTAAACGGACGAAACTCACTGAATGTGTAATGACAAAGATTTGAAGAAATTACTCTTAATGTGGAGAGTTTAAGAAAATTCTGCTAATGTCAGAAGCTTGGTTTCACGTAGAGATAAATAGGGCTTTTGTACGTAATTTGAAAAGAGGAAATAACGTTGATAAAAACCTGAGGTAGAAATAATAAAAAGAGGAGAAAATTGCATTTAAAATTGCTTTGATCGCAAATAGCTATAAACTCGTGGCATGATGGGTTTTCAAAATAATTTCAGCAATATTATTAAAAACAATAAAGAATACTGCCTATCTTATAAGTGTTATGTTGTTTTACTTTTTGATATCTTAAAAAAAATAAACGCACATCAATTCGTTTTAGAATCGAAAATGAAAATGGCTAATGGATAAGTTTAAACCGCCATTAAATTATTAATAACTTAAATGATTTTTTTAAGATAACTGGTGCGATAGGTAAGCTTAAAGTGCAAATAAGTTTACCTTTAAATAAAATGACTGGTAATAATTTAATGCATCATTACGCTTTAATTTACAATTTAATTTTAATTATTCAAATTGTGGCAAATATTTTGCAATGTTAATTTTTTAAAAAGTAAAAAGAAAAGAAAAGAAATAGAATATTTTTAAAAAATTAATGAGATTAGAGATTTATATTGTGAACAAAGTAACTTAATTCAAACATTTTTGGATTTATGGTATAGAAAGGGTCTTATTTAAATTCTATAATAACTTTAATTCAATCCAATGATGCCTCTAGCTATCGAAACTTCTTTGTGAAAAAGGTTTGCAATTCTTGAAAACAAGCATAAATAGTAGAAACCAAGTTCTAAAAAGAGAATAACCCTATTAATAATTCACTATATTAATCTAGGTACACAAATTTCGCAGTAAACAAGATAAAATAATTTTTTAAACTACACATAAGGATAAGAAAGGAAGAGCTTCCAATTCATCCCGTTTTCCTTCACAAACCAAACGAAGCATTTACAATAAAAATTAACAGAAACACACCCTTTCTCCCACTCCAACTTCCTATTCAAATAAAGGGTTTCTCCCCTGCAATATCCAGTAAGTGAATAATCATAACCCAGAAAACCATCCAAGTCCCCGAAGCGGGGAAAGCCCCTAACCCTCTCGGCCTGTGTGCGGGATTTAGCGGCGGGGTGGAACAGATGAAATAAATAAATAAATAAGAAAGCGAACGAATCCACTGTACCCTTGCCAAGGATCAGGACACTGACACGACAAGTCCAGTTTCTCGTGACTCAGGCGAATCAATCGACCGTACAAAAGATTGGGCTCCCCGCATACCCCTAGCTTTCTCTGCTGCATTCGAATCTTATTCAATCTTTTTTTTCTTTCTTTTTTTCTGTCCTCCTCTCCCCCCCTTTTCTGTCATCCCTTCAATGCTCCATCCTTTTAACCCTTGTTGTCGAAGTGTGAAGAGATAGAGTTGACATTGTTGGGCAGTTCCACCTTTCATTTGTTCTGGAGTCAGGTTCATACACTGTTTCACAGGCGTGTGTGTAATTGCACTCGTGCACACGCTGGATCCGAGTAAATAAATGGTAGTGGGAACAAATTTTGTTGTTGCTGCTACTGATGAAACAAGATATCAATGGAGGCTGTAGTAAAAGAAAAGGTCTACATTCTTAAGAGAAGGTTATATTTTGTAACGATCAACAGAATAAAATTTTCAGCGAGTTTTATTTCAAATAAATGAGTGCATAGAATGTTTGTTAAGTCGTGGAGAAGCATTTTATACAATTAAAAATAAATTAATATAATATATAAAAAAATGATTTCATCCTTAAAAAATAAATGAATTCACGAAAAATGCAGACTGATGGATAAGATGAATATTAGCACATTACACTTAGAGTATATGGCAGGGCATTACAATTTTTTGGATGAAATAATGTCTAAAAAATTATGTTTTCCATCAAAACATACAGTTTCCATTAAATGTTTTGAAAATTATATTTTAGTCGATTATTCCTCTCTTTTTTAAAGGGGATATTTGCATTAATGGCGAATATTGTTTTAATGTAAAATGAGATAGTTGAGGAGTTCAGTAAAAAGGTAGAAGGCTTAATAATAGTGTTCATTATGTTTTCATATGTATGGAAATACATTGTTACTAAAATAGAAACGATGTCTAATATTTTTCACTTGTATAAAAAATCTAACGATAGGAATTTGAATTTTAAACTAATGGAAATAAATCCATAAATTTTTCACTAAAGAATGTGTGTTAAAAATTTTGCAGGAAATAAAATCATACATTCAACTTATAGCTTATACGAAATAACATAAATTTTATGAATTTTTTTCAAATTTTAGAGCAAATATAAGAATATAGTCTTATATAATATTTTTGTACTTACTTATCGTGTTTATTATGTAAAATCCTGATGTTAGAAATGTATTTCAGTATTAAAATGCTAATTGAAAGCATTTATATCACGTAAGCTGTGAGTAGTTTAGTTAGCCGCCTTCAAAAATTCATAACTCTTAATAAAATATTATTATATTTGGAAGGTATTAAGATATATTTGGAAAGATTATAGTGTTTTCCTAAGAATATTTTTTCGTCCCTGATAAATACCTTGTCGACAATTTATACTATACAAATATTTCCATCTTACAAATTGAACTCAGATATGCAATTGCGAAGCAAAACACACATTTTCAGATATTCTTTTATGCAACGAACTGGTGTTGGTTCAATTTTGCATAATAAAATATACACATTTAAGTACAGTATTAAATATGAATCCAAAATCCTAAAGTGGTGATTGGTCTCCGATTACTTCATCTTTCATTTTTCCTGTATTGATCAGAAACAAATCAAAGACTAATATACAGATTTTGAAATTAATTCTTCATGAGATCATTAAAATGCATTAAAGCAATGAATTTGTTAAAAATAATCAAACTTGCATAGCAGCTCTTTCATCTTTTTTAGATAATCGAATTTTTGATAATGAATTTATATTATTCATAACGATTAAGTTAGAATTTTCAATATGTAATGTAACATTTCACCCTGTTATACGACTGAATTTCATAGACTATAAATCAACCTCAATCTTAAGTTTCAGAATAATACGAGAAAATAAAGTGCTTAATAAAAAGCAGACCAAATACATATTATTGTTGTGAATCCTGTGTAATTCTAATAACTTCCTTTACGCAATACATAAGGAAACCAGCCTACATATTTTCACGGTTAATGATCATAGCAAGCGTGAGTATTGGATTCAGATTTCTTCAGTGTAATATTTCATCATCTCTTAATATCTTGATTCATCCAATTCCACAGTTTAACTATTACATTTGGTTTCCTATTTCTGGAAACCCAACTTCCTATTTCATTCAAACTTTCATATTTTTCTTTCCTTTCTTTTTTTTTCTCTCTCTCTTCCTTTATTTTCTTTTCAGAGGAAAATATGGTATACACTGTGAGAAAGGAAAGTGTCACAGTTACAGTTTGCATTTCATAACCGAAGGATACTAATGTCGCCTTATTTTTTTTTACCAAACGATACAGGTGCAATTTCCTATATTATTTTTTCATCATAACTCTCTCCCTTTTTCGTCATACATACATACATATAATATTCAGGAGAAAGAAAACTTTTCCAAATGACGTACCCTTTGCGTAACTTAAAGAACAATATTTCTAGACTCCTTTTCTTCAGTTCTTTAAACGATTTAACAGATCAAAGAACGCATTCACTACTTCACCCCTTTCTCTGAGCAACAAATTCCTCGTCCCTCCCCCTTCAGCCAAATCGGGGAGGATATTCTGAAAAACTGGATTATGAATACCCCAGAAAGGGATGTGAAAGAAAAATATGAGGGGTGTTTCCCCGTTACTTTTACCCCCTTTTTCTTTTTTATTCTTTTTTTAGTTGCCCCGAACACAATGTAAAGGTTAAACTAACGGACTGTGCAGAGAACGCTAGAAAAAGGGAACTTTTCTTAAATACATTTCTTCAAGGTGGTTGAACTATTTTTTCTTCCTTTTCTTCCCTTTCTTTATTTTTTTGAAGTTTTTTCGAAAACTTATAAAACGATGCTTTTTATGCGACTCAAATTGTGTCTCTTTGTTGGGTATGAACTGTTGATTTGTAGATTTTTAAAAGTCGATTCCAGATTCTCACAGAATAAAGATTTGAATGATTTATACGTTTGGGGGCTTGACGTTTAAAAGGTGTTGAAACTGGGCTTTAATGCAGCTAACTTCGCGTAATTAATGGAGATTTTCAATTTGCTAATTATCCACCTAATGAACTTTATAGTTTCTTTTGAATGCAGTCATTTTGAAATTTGTCAATCACTGTCTGAGTGAAAAAGCTGGTGAGTTTCGACTGGAATTTTAACAAAGCTTTTAAAATTCTTCCGTTTCCTGTCGATTATTGACAAAGCTAAAATCTTTTCATTTCAGTCTGAAATGGAAAAGAGTTCCGGAAAGCCTTATTCTGAAATTAATGCTTTCTATCATCAAAGGTAAAAATTTTATAAATCTCAATTTAAAATATAGTAGAGTTCTACAAATTCTATTATTTTGCAATGATACGATTTTCCGGCGTTCTGCCTCTATATCAAAAATTAAAAACATTTTTAAGAACAAAAGTAACGGAATATTTAAAAAATTCAGTGGTGTGAGAGAAATTAATATTAGCATTTTGTATTAATCAGAAAGTCCTGTTTTGTAACCCGATATACAATATCGAAAACATGAAATGTGAGAAGAACGTCTGATTTTCGATATTCAGATTATTAATTTGAAACGACAATCCTTTTTGGTTATTAAAGCGATTTAAACAAATTTTAAGATCAGATTTCATTATTTCAAAATTGCAATACTATACTGAGCATTCTTTAAGCCATTAAGATACAGTTTAAATAAAATTTATAATGATTTTGTCTATATTTCTGATCGTAATTTTTTTCAAACAAAATCGCATTTATTGGCAGATAATGTCTTGGTTACTACTTCTAAAGCTTCATGAATTTTTACTCAAAATTATACGTATTCATTTATTAAGAACTAATTTACCTAATGTTCTTAACAACTTCTTTGCCTAGAGTAATTTAAGAGCGGAAAATTCATTATATTAATTTCTAATCTCGCTGAAAAGCTTTTTTCATAGAAAGCCTTTTCAGATTTACAATGAAGTAAATATCTCATATCTAGAATTGAGTTTCAACTTTAAGAAAGAAAAGATGATACTAGAGACTTTATATCTAATTAAACTGCCAAAAAGTTTGAAAGGAAAAGAAATGAAATGTTTGGAGAAATGACGTATCATTTACAAATTTTCCCATTTCGACGATCAACTTACAAAATATTTCATGTGTAATGCAAGAATTCAGAAAACGAATAAAAGAATATTTGAAGATAACGTGGTAAATAACAAATCGCTCCATCGATTAAAAATAATAAGTAATTATTTTAAAGATGGAGCTTTCATGGTGTAATTTGATGTCTTTATTTCTTACGAATGAAACATTAAAAATTTATCATCATTGCTGCGATATTTCTTAAACCGGAATCAATAATTGAAATGTTTCCTTCTGTTCGTAGAATTTTAATGATCATATGAAAGATATGTTAAACTATAATTGTAATTAAAGAAAAATCGAAAATTCAAAAAATATTTCAGTAAAGAACATTTATTTATTGACTCGTTAGATTACCTTTCTGGTTCAAATTACACCATTTATTTATTTTTGTTATCTTTGATTCGACTGGCTCTATTATGAAGTAATCTTGACTTTGGGATAGAGATATGAGTTATTGTTCATTTCTTTCACATATCACACCATTTATTNTATTTTTGATATCTTTGATTCGACTGGCTCTATTATGAAGTAATTTTTTCTTTGGGATAGAGATATCAGTTATTGTTTATTTCTTTCAAATGAAACTATGAGATCAACTTATGAGAAATGATATCAACTTATAAAAAATTTAAGCAAATATTTGCACGTATCAACCGGAAATATTCACTTTTATTTGATATCAAAAGAATAATTGGTAAAATATCTATATATTAAAAAAATGATTTTCGGAACTTCAATATTTCAAAAGCTATGCAGTCAAGCATCACAAATCATCAATTCGGGATTCCTAAATTCAAATTTTTAGACTTGTAAATAGGTATTTGAATCCTTTCTGTTTAAATTTTTAAAAGTATCGAACTAAATACTTAAGACGAGAAGAATTAGTAAATTTTTTTTCAAATATATTATCAATCCGAAGACTTCATATAAAGGAATTTCATATATGTGCAGTGGATTCGATCCGATTTTCTGTCGTGGTATTTTTGAAAATGAAACTATCATGCATTTTTTCGGTAGATTGATTCTTTCTTTTTTTTTTTATTAAATACCTTTTTTCGATAGATTGTCCATTTCTTAATTTAACATATAAAAATTCTCTCTCTATCTCTCATATATATATATATGAAAGAAGCAAAACATAATATAAAAACAAAATAAAATAACAAACTTTCATATAAAATTCGAAAAGATATGAAAAAACAAATTGAAAGTATATCCGAGTAAAGATAAAAATGTGAGTAGTATCTAAGTGCGAACAGTAAACGTTATTGTGCTTTAATTCCGTTCTTCATTTTACGGCATTTTTTTTATTATATATATATATATATATATATAATATTTTGTGTGTGTGTATATATATATATATATATATACAAAACAAATGCCAAAATCAATTAAGAAATTAGTTTTTAATCAAAATAAATACTTAAATTAAAGAAGTAATATTTCAGATGAAGTAAACTTAGGAAATGGACACAACACGATTAACAAAAATTCTAAAAAAGATTCATTCATTCATTCATTTATGACATGGTTTTGTTTTCTTTTGTTAATATATATATATATCGTAAAATGATTCTATCATATCTTTATATATAAAAATGCATCTGTAGTTTAATTTTCACGGTAACTTTTATGAGTTAATTTGGCTTCTGGTACTACTAGTTACATTTATTCATTGATTATTTATGGCATGACAGCACGGACCTAAATTTCGAGATTTTTTGCTGTAAATTTAAAATGATCTATCTGAGACAAATCTAATTTATTAGTCGACAAGATTTATCTTATTATCTACTTTATTGAATATTTTGCAATGTCGAAGAGCCTAACACAATGTCATTGCGCTATTAGGACAAATGAAATACAAATACGGTCTATTTTATATTTTGCGTCTTTCAGTTTCAATCTTTTTAAATGGGCTTTAAGATTTAAATTCCACGTTCTCACATTCGCCTCAGTAAAAGCCACCCTCATCGCTGAATTGCGGACTAAGGAGACAAAAATGGTGAACTACCAGACTGCAGGATTCGCACAGTTCCAGCTAAAAAATAATAATAATAAGCAGATAAAACTCGTTTTTCTTACGATCATAAGCAAAAGTGTTTTTGGCTTTCATTTTTTTCGCCAAGCTGGTCTTCATAAATGTTGTTTATTACACTAAACAATAAATGTCCCGACTCACCGTTGGGTTGGGTAGATTTATTGGCGCAATTAAATTGCTGCCCCTAGATACTGGGGAAACAAACTGCGCCATATTTAATGTCCCATCTTCTTCCCGACCTCAATGAAGTCCCCTGATTTGATTTCATCTTTCATTTAATTACACTTCCTCACTTTGTTTCCAAGAGAAGTAAATCTAATCTCAAAAAAATTACTTTTTTTTCCCTGTTCGTTCTAACCCTCCCCCCTTAATGCTCGCAGATGGGGGGGGGGAGGAAGCACTTTATTTATTCTAGGATTCTGAAGACACGTGAGTTGTTTCTTCTACATGAATTAGATATGAGTTTACAGCAGGAAAGGGTATTTGCAAAGGAAATGAAATCAAAACGATTGGCGCAAGAGTTAGGGAGTTAGTGGTGTTAGGTTACTGAAAGATATAGAGTTTGAGACATATTTATGCAATGGGATGAGCTGTTAAAAAAGATTCGACTTCGAGATATATTTATGCATTGGGATGAGCTGTTAAAAATTATTCGACTTCTAGATATATTTATGCATTGGGATGAGCTGTTAAAAA
>BGPR01000228.1:465050-504658 GCA_013235015.1 Araneus ventricosus
GAGAAATTCATGAGCTGTTACAGTTAAAAAAGTGTGAAGTTATACATCTCTTAGTTTAAAAAGGAATCAATTTTCGGAATTGAAAAATTTAATTTACGAAATTAATATAATTGATAATAATGTCAGGATTGTTAGTTCGTAATTCACGTAACTTTCTTCCAAATTCAATGAAAGTAACACATAAAAGTAAGAAGAATCTTTCTGTAGACACGCAAATTTTGTTAAACTGAATGTAGTTCAATATTCCATTAAATTTTTGCAAATCAATATTTAAATATAGTAAAATTATTTTTCTTATCTGTACATTTAGGATAATTCAAATCTTATTATTATGCTTAAGAGAATAAAATGAAATATCACGGATTCTGTATTTTTGGAAAGAAATTGTGCTTCATGATTAGTGTAGATCTAAATTGCATTTGATGTTATTTAATGAGTAAGAATTTTTTTATACATTACCACATCATTAAAATTAATAATAAGTTAAAAATTGAATTTTTTCTACTAGGCAATTTTGATGTAATTGCTTTGTAATATTCCGAATTTTTTAAACTATATTCCATTTATCCGAGTTGAAACATCGTTATAATTCAGATATTGCTTTTACAAAAACCGGAAGATTTACAAAATATTTACAATTATGTATGACTTGTAATTTATGATATTTATACTAGAGGAACTAATAAATAATTTCAGAAAAAAATGAAATTGATTATAAAACCTTTCTAAATAGAAAGTGATTAATTGTACGTTATTAAGTTTACTATATAATTGTGGTATGTCTATGTATTAATTCTTTTCAGCTAAATATGACGCGAAATAAAGAATTATGTTATTTTGAAACAAACTGATTTCATATTCATACAACCCCATATAAATTTATTGTTATGCTTTAAGGTCACTTAAAGGAAAAACAATACCAAGTCAATGCATTAAAATAAAATTAATTAATTTCTTGATCCCTATTCAAATTTTTAATGCAAATACTTCATTATATATTCCGATTTAAAAGCTAAGTTAACTGATATTAATTACACATTTTTCGCAGCATATCGAAATATTTTCAAATTGTCCTTGTATTATTAGTTAAACTGAAATATAAAGTTCTAAACCGAAATATTCCATTTTCAATACGTAGCTGTTTACAATGAATATCAAAATATTATGAAAGAAATAAATATCATCGCGAAGCCTATCAAAATATCCATACGTGAATGTGGGGAATATGAGTTCCATTAATAAATTTTATTTTCAAAATAAAGCATGTAGTTAATGAATGAAAGTTCTTCTTTCCTTAAGCGCAAAGATAAATAAGAAAAAATATTTTACTGATTGGAAAAAAAGAATGTAATTTGACTAAATTAAATCAAAGAAACCTTTAAAGACTTTCCTCGCAAAACATCCCACATATGCTTTCTTTTGTGAAAGCCATTCAATTTAATATTAGGGTTGAGAAACCTAACCGAAATAAAATCAGTCCGACACAAAGAAGAAGTTCCCAGAAAAAGTTGGTCTGTGGGATCGGTAGACACAAAAGCCGGGTTGCCGTGTGCTTTACGATTCGATGCCGCCTGATTCGGGGTTCTCCGACAACGAGAAATCATTGACAGTCTCTCTCGCACTGAATTGGTTTGCAGAAAATCCGCAAACTGGTTTTCTCCGTATTTTAAAGATAAACGAAAGATGAATCTCATGGATGAGACTTTATCGCACCCTGTTGATTGCAATCACATAATGAGTCGAAGGGATACAGAGAGAGACAAAACCTTCATTTCTATTATGTTATGAAATTTATGATTTTCGGTGTTAGGGTTCAATTTCTACATGAGTGGACAAACTTTTTTCTTGAAAGTACGAAGGTTGATATATTTAAATAAAATAGCTTTAAGCAATATAATAGATTCTGAGAGTTAATGTCACTCGAAAGTTTGTTTTGGTAGCTTTTATTTCTTTTCGTCTACAAAAAATCCTGAATTTCCTCCTCTTTTAAATGTCAGTACGAAAATATTTCTCTAAGGACTCAACTGATTTTTAAAAGTACAAAAATTGAATAATTTTGGTTATATTTAAATAGTTTGGAATATAATGTCAAAAAGTGTCGTGGAATATGACTGCAATAATGCTTTATTATTTGAAGTTAGCACCATTTTACGAAAATATGGCGTTTGACGAAAATTGTTTGAACTCGCATTAGCTGGGGTTTTCTAGATAATTTGGAAACTGCACAATAACCGTATCTACTGAAAAAGTAATCCAGCTTTTAAAAATTATATTTTAGTGAAATTAAAAGTAAAGTAAATTTTTGTTTATCTTGCGACTTGTATTAGTACCAATTATTAGTTATCAACAGAAAGCTATTATTCTGAATAATTTAAAAAGTTGATAAGAGAGTGTATTTTAGAAATATGAATTTTCTTTTGAAGGTCCAACAACGCAGAACATTAAAGTAAATTAATTTCAATAAATAGTTTAGAACATGCCAACAAGTATCAAGCACAGCACAACACGTGGTGATAATTATAAATAACTTTAATTGAATTTAGAACTTTACATTTGCAAACATATTTAAAATATTTCATAAACTATAATGCATAAGTATTAACTACAGGTCATTGTTTATTCAATCATAAAGTTAAGTGAACTATTTAGTTAAGAAATCAATTTGAAAGCCATAACTGAAATAGAGAGTTGGAAATTAAGACAAAATAAATTTAAAGCTCTAATTTGCATAGTAAATCATAAAACGGGCATTTAATCTTAATATAACAAATTTTAATAATCTGGTGTAGCGAAATAGTAGACAGTGAAATGAAGTATTCATTTGGCTTAATTATTGTGAATAACTTCACAAATACTTACATTTTTTTTTTCAAAGTAACTTTAATTATTTTGATTGTTAATTTGATAGTATTTTTGAATATAATAATTCAAAGTATAGTAATTATTAAAATTTATTTTGGAAAAGTTCACTAATAATGATTGATAGATCATATGAAATTAAATTTTGGTTAGTCAAATTGTGAATGACTTCCAGTTGCAATGAACCTGTTTGCTAATGCAGATAATTTATTAGCTATCTCGTGCAATCATTTAATTTCCCATTCATGGTTAAAAGAGATTAACCCCAATGGTCAACAACCTTAATTGCAGTGTAATTTGATACCGAGCGAGCAAGCAAAACTTGATCTTCTCAAGATTATGTGTATGTTCCTTGAATATTTTTGATGATTTCAGCGTGGGTATCACAACGGAGAAATGGGTACAATCTCAGAAAAAGCTCAACATCTATTTAATAAGGGCATGTTTCAGTAACATGTATTAGAATAAGAAAATTACTTTTTATTATGGTATTTTGAATTATTTATAATTCTCAAATTCATTGCACCCATCACATTAGCATCAAATAAAAAATTATTATTCGGGTGAGAAAAACAAGCAAATTTGAGTGAAATATAGGAGTAGAATAATAAATAAAAAAGTACTATTTCCTTAAGGACAATGTCTAGTTTTAAATTAACACTGTTTAAAATTATATAAATAATTAATTTCATAAATTAAATAACAAAATATTTCTAATGATAGTTGTAAGACCTTCTCGAAGATTTAGCTATTCAGTGAAATTAGTGGAACAGTTTGTGTTGATGATTTAATTCTTTATGGATGAAAATTTTCAAAAATACCTCATTGAAATCATTTTGATAAAATCATTCAATTAGGACAACAGCTTATTCAGGGAAAAGGGAATTATTTGTCACTTATTGTTACATTTCTTCGTCATCGTCAAATGAAATTTTTTAAATGCGAATTTGCACACACCAAACTAAAAGTTAAATTTGAACCATTGTTGTTGATTACTAAAACACCAACTGAAAATTTCAGAATTTACATTTTCAATTGGCCTGCTTTTAAATTTTTGGAAATAAAACTCAAAATTCTATTCTATTCTATTCTATACCTATAACTTATTTTAGTTACAATTAAAATTTGAGTATTTATTATCATGCTAATGAGTTCCATCTATGTGGAAAAGAAACACAACAGTGGCATACACTATTTCTGCTCATGCTGTATTTTTTCTTTCTTTCTGTAAACAATATCACAACTGAATCAGAATATCACAACAGGAATCTTCAATAAGCTAACTAAAAGATCTGAAAACGAGTGAAAGAAAATTAATCTAAAATATTGTGAATAATTAATTAATGCAGATAATTGCTGTTAATCAAAACTTTAAAAAAGTTAGAAACAAACATGCAATGTTCCTGGAAGTGAGTTTTAAAGTTCAGCTAACAAGCTTTTAAACTGAATTTTTTTTCCTTTTTCAAAATTTTAATTATAAAAAACAGTGTTAAATATCTGAAGATCAAACAATTTTCTTGTTTAAGGACACCAAACGCTAATTATGTTTACAAAACTTTCTCACAATTAAAAATAGCATGAAAGTTTATATTTATGAAAGTACGAGCTCTTTTATAATTTATTCCTTACCCACCAATTTAATTATTTATCGTCAATATCAGGTCAGACTTGACATAGATTAAAAAAACATGCTTTGGGTCTTTGACATTTAAATTATTTTGAACAACTGCTAATATTATACTTTGTGTTCGTAGTCTTTAAAAGGTGTTCTCTAAAAAAACAAACTACGGAAACAACGTGCAGTACTTAAAAACCAATATTAGACACTTACCTTGCAGTCGTGCAGTCTTTGTAGAGAGTGTCAAAGTCTTTGCAGGATAAGAGTTTACATCGGTTGACCCCTGGTTGAATGGCACCCAGCCCCCTCAGAATCCGCACCTGTTCTACATTGCAGACGATGGGGGTGATGTCCAGTCTCTTCAGTTTAGTGTACACGGTGTGCAGGCCCCCCACCAGGTGCTTCAGGAACAGTTCGAATGCCTGGGGCAGGCACAGGAGGTAGTCGCCGTTGACCAGGAAGGCCGCCACTTTTGCACCCCTGTAGTCTATAAGCCTGCAATCATTTGCAGTGGCATCCGTTGTGATGCCAGGAGGTGATATGGGGTGCATGGGCCGTTCCAGCCGAGGTGGGGCGCCCAAGTACCCGTGGTGGTGGACACCGCCGTTTCTCATGGCCAGCATGCCCATGTGGGCCGGCATGTGCTCCAACTGAGGCTTGCCGGCCGACATAGCGACCATCGCGGCTGTGGACATGGGTGGCGTGTACGGCTTGGACACCATCTGAGGCGGGCTGACCGACGAAGTCCTTTGTTGTTGGTAGCTAGGGCTGGAAGCTGCCACCAGCCCCTGCATGCTGACCACGGGATTGTTGGTGGACATGGGTGGGCACATGAGGTTCGCCGCGGAGGTTACGCAATCGCCGACCATCACGCTAGAGTCCGGGTTGGGTGAGTTGTGGAGAGACGGGGGCGAGGGCATGTCCGCCGAAGGTGAGGTGCTGCCGTCGCCGCTGCTACCCTCCATTAGCCCGGCAGCAATCGATGGGCGAGAAGCGCAAACTTTTTCGTAGCCCCTTTTTGCTGCTCCTACCACGAGGTAGCAATCGTGCGACCGGTTCGTTCGGGGAGAGAGCGATTATGATCCTGAAGCCACGGCCCTTTCCGCCGATGCTCTTGCGCTCGCGAGAAGTGTTCAGCTCCCGCCCAATACGGTCTCGACGCACTCCAACGTCACGCGCCAATACAAAGCGTAAATGCCGAATTGCCTTCCCTCCCCGGCCGGCATTCTCTCCCCCCCCCCTTCCATTTCTAAATTCTCTCTCTCTCTTTCTCTCTTCCCCCCTAATCCTTACCCGTGTGTTGTGTGTGTGTGTCCGATTTTTTTCGTTTATTTGTTTTTGCGGGTTAATTTTTTGCGCGGTCTCGTATTACAGCAGAGCCGGAACTGTGTGTGTTCGCCAATGATGGGCCGCGGATAGGCAAGCTTCGGACTGCCTACTTTTGGGCGAAGAGTTAGTTGTTTTGTTTCTGCGGCTGTGTGTTCGGAGGAAGGATGGGATTGTTTGGGGGATGATCTGGATGAGGTTTCGGTGCGAACTGGTTCGTTAGGAAGGATATAGGAGTGGGCCGGTGTCTTTTCATGTGGTGGAGTTTTCTTTTCTTAGAAGGATTTTTCAAGACAGATAAGATTTTTATTATTAATTGGCACATTTGTTTCGAAGAAACAAAAAACGAAAAAAAAAAGGGAAAGAGTAAACGAAGAGATAAAATAAATTTCAACAAGAATTTTTTAAACAAAAAAAATTTACTTTTCCTGTTGGCCCCTTGTTGTTTTTTTTGTGGGTGCGTGTGTTTTATGTATTTGTTTTTTAAGTACAGTTCTTTAATGAAAATACGTATCTACTTCGTATTGATAGAAGAAATAAAATTTATTATTATTGCTTCAATAAATAAATAAATTTATATAATTGCTTAGAAATATTTCTCTAATGAACATTTAGATTTATGTACACATTTAAAATTAGAATTGAATAAAATGTGTAATCGAAGTGTTTTTTCAATTATTCAAATTTTTTGATAACTTGTTTTTATTTCGGTTATTGTCATTACTTCTTTATAAACTTCACTCTCACATTCCACAGGAAAAAAAAAATTATAATATTGTTTTTTAAAATAAAGAAAAGGTTCTAAAATATTTTGTTTCTAAGGAATATGATAGGAATGGTAAACGTATTAGAAAAGAATGATTGTGAAATGAACCATCCTGCTCTATTTAGGTACAAATTTTTGTATAGACTCTAAGAGGTTTGGCTCTAGTTTCTTTAAATAATGTATTTTCGCTACACACTGATGGGTATTCATTTCTCAAACAGTTTTCAGAATTTTAAAAATTATTATAAATCGTGGCCACTTTTTTATTTATTTTCATGATTCTCAGGTGTATTGTATGACAGATATATTGTTGCAATGTAATTTAGATCTAAAAATCTTATATAAGTATCAAAAATAAGACTTACTCGGCAGGAAAAAATACACTCGTGATTATAATTTGACTAAATTGTATAAGTTGAGAAAAAATTAAAGATTAAAAGTAAAGTAGTAATGGTTTGAATTCTTTTATCATTTTCTCCAAGTTTTGCTAAAATATTTTATTGAAGGTGGTTCGCCACAATCTAACCATAAATTTATTCTGAAAAAATTATAGGTTTTACCTATAAATACACTAGATGCTTAACATTTTACAAAATATTAAAAAAAAATAGAATGGTCTTAATGTTGAAAATTGCTTTTACTTAATTTTGAACACAACCTTCCATATTCAAACCTAATGATTACATGTATTAGGATTCAAGCTTAAATATATTAACTCTGCAAGTTCGCTTTTGTGTATAGCAGATTTAGCTTAAAAATTAGTCTCTTTGAAATGTGTGATTTTTTAAATCGAAAAGTTAGTGGCCGTTTCAGTTATTATTGTATTTATAATTATTTAAAATTTGATAAAATGTTTATTTAATAAAACTTGCGAACGAGAAGTTAATTTGTCTTTTCAAACTTAATTTATTTTTAAACTCCTTAGTTGATTATTTCACTGAATGAAAACAGCTCAAAGTTTCAAAAAGAACTTTAAAGGAAGGGGCAATGATTAAGAAAAAAGAAAATCTATTAAAAGAAGAATATTTAAAAGAATATATCTTCAGTCAAAAATGTTCTTAGTAATAAAACAATATAAGACTAATTTTCTTGATGAATAAAAGAAGATTTGTATCTTTTTTAATAGATCGTAAGTTAATTATGCTGAAACTTAATGTTGTTTTGATTTCGAATCTGCAAAACTTTTGTTTTTTGTCTCACACTGGATACATTTATTATTACTATTTATTGTTAGAAAACTCAGAATATATCATAGTATCAAGTCCCAGTCATAGTAAAATTCTATTACAGCAGCGTTTTAAGTTTAACTACTCACTTTAACATTTCATCATTTAACAAGCAACGCCTATCTCAATTTTTTTTTAATTCCATAGACTACTAGGACATAGTAGTCTATGGACATAGAGGAAATCCATAGAAATAGAGGAAATACTCAATTTTTTTCCATAGACATAGAGGAAATACTCAATTTTTCGCAACCAATGATGGATATTTCTGAATTTATTTAATATCTTATATAAACATGAAACCGCATGCTGCTAACAGAAGTGAGCAAAAAAAAAAAATTTCAGAAATATACGTTATTGGTTGAGAAAACCTGAGTATTTTTTTCCTTCTTGAAATTTCAAAAAATTGAGATAAGTGGCGTTCCTTGCTAAGTGACGATTTCAAATAATCCAATAGCATCTTATAACCTTTTCCTTATGGACGGTTCAGAAGATATACCGCTATTTTCACTCGTATGGGATGGAGCAACAGTTGTACCACTAATTTATTAAAGAGCTTTTCCCCTCGCTTAGTTAATCTGTGGGATCGCTAATCGCTCTGTAGAGAGTATTACTCTGTTCTAATAGTAACACAGCACCTGCGATAATTTTTTTTTTTTTTTTTTTGCAAATGTGGGAAGGTATGAAGAGGTTGGAAGACAGAGAAATCTTATCTAATGACTTGAAAAAGGAGAAAGTACTTACCTGTTTCATCTTCAAAATCTTCGTTTTAAGAGATATGCGAGATTTCTTCTATCCGTAATCTAAGGGATAAATTAGCTTAATTAAAATTATTGTAATCAATAGTTTTCTCATCGTGTTAGAAAATACCAAATTAATCAATAATTAAAAAAAAATTAAAGTTTAAACCGCTGACATTGAACATGTAATTTATTATTAGATGACACATCCTATTCGGGAATTTATTGTTATTTCTGTCTATATAAGAAGGTTAAGGACAGCCGAGATACTTAAGCGTAACCAGGTGATTCTTATCTTTTAAATTAATTGTTAGTTTCAATTAATTACAAATTAGAAGATAAAAAAGTTCTGTAGTTTGATGTAAGAATCAGACATATCACTATGTGCTAAGTGGTTAAAAACGTTCAGTAATACTGTAGCTTAAAAGTCGTTAATTTATTGGTATTCATTTCAGAAAAATATATTCCAGAATCTTCTTAGAGTTGATACAGAAGAAATAATACTTTAATTCTAATATCTCAGTAATATCTTTTTGATTTTCGATGATATATTAAATTCTAACTGTTATTTTTATTGCATGAAGGCTCGACCAGTTTCCTTTTTATCTCTTCAAGTTTCGGAGGGGAACACAATTTGCTAATTCATGCTAGTTGTTTGTTCCACAGTTGCTTGAAAACTTGTGTGTAGTTAGGAAAATTATAAAAGACATTATTTCCCAATAAATAAACGGGTTACATATTACGCAATTAATAATAGCTTTTCTATCATGAATAATTTAATAAATATAGAAAAAAAAGCCTTTTTTTAACAGTGTAAGTCATTGGAATTTCAGTAAATTTTAGAAATTTTGAACGAACAAAAATATCGCAAACCTTTTTTTTCTCCTACTTTAGTATCTCTCCCCCTACCTGCCGAACTGCGCCTTTCCCTTTCTTATTCCCTACGCTACTCTCTTATTTGCGAAGCAATTAGCTATCGCAACATCCCTAGCGCCATCTGTCGGCGATGACAGGCATTTTCCATCGGGTTGTTATAATTATTTTTCTTCGCTGCTTTTATAACGTAATTCGGCCAACAGGTGGAAAAAGTTACTTTTAAATCACGTGTCACTTGTAAACTCGAGTTTGACAGGGGTTAATCGTAATTGCGACAATTTGATAGCGTAATTAATAATTAAAATTCATGCAACTGAGATAACACATTAATGGGAAATATATCAAAGTTTCAACAATCTTGTATTAGAAATAAATCAATGTAAAGTGTCAGTGATTAGATAATACTGATATTTTAATACATTAAAATGCTTAAAGGTGTGCCCTATATACATGATCTAAACAATCAAGCCGCATTGATCCAGCTGCTTTCATAAAAAGGTTTTTTTTTATCTTTATGAGAGCTTCTTTTTTTAAACTTTTATTCTTGCGCATTAGTCGGTATTCAACTTTACACTACTTCAGGTATTTTGTACTTTGTTTTGAAAAATAGAAAAAAAAAATCCAGGACGATAAAGTTTAAGTATAACGTAAATGTTAAGTATGCTTAAAATACTGTATGTGTGTTTGAGTTGTAACTGAAGCTTTCACCAGTGCTAAAAATAAAGCAAGACAGATACAGATCAACCGAAATTCGCTAGTTTGATTTCAATCACTTGGTTTTCCCTATCTTTTTGCGGTGACATATCCCTAATAGGGAAAAAGAATGGTGCGGCTGCCCAGGACGCCACTCATAGAGAAAATAGTGAGTTGCGTACTAAATTATGAGGCCTTTTCAAATTTATTTTAAATTTTCAAAATTATTATAATATTTTTTTAAGTTCCTCTGATCGTTTGATGAAAAAGCTGGTTTCTACCGCTCTTCAAGTTTTTTTTTCCCCCCAACGAAACCAAATGCGCGCAATGCATGGAAGCATTGCTTCTTTTCCATACACAGTACAAATCTCACGAGTAGCTTCGGCGGTCTTTATATCTCGATTAAATGGAAAAACAAACGGTCGAAAATGCTCAGTTTTGTCCATTCAACATTCCGTTTTAATAATCTGAAAATACACGAAAATCAACCAAATTAGAAAATTAAAATATGCTCGCTTGTAGGGTATTAAATTCTCTTTCAAATAATATAATCATTTGGCAATGCGTTTTATTTATGCGTGTGTTTTTAAATTAAAATAAACACGCACATGAATTATTACTCAACCTAATATTAATACATTTCTGTCATCTTTTAGATCCAAATATGAAGAAGGAGGAAGGAAATCTACCATTCTCCGGGCGCCACTTATCTCTGCTACGCCACTGACCTTTGGATTATTTGATTGATTTGTTAGATTAACGTCCCTCTTTGAAGCTACACAAAGATTATTTTGGGGTCGGACCTTCTAACTTTGAAATGGTCAGATGACAAGGTTGGAACTCAATTACATAGGGTTCCCGCAATTTTTGGGGGCCTTGAGAAGTCAAAAACCGACAATTGAACCGGCACACCGTAAATGGGAGTACGTTTCACCCCTACGGATTTAGCGTGCACTTGGCGAACGTACACGGCAGATCTTTGGCGGAATCGGGTCTCGAACCTGAGACCGTCCGTACCCGAAGCCGAGATTGCGTCATAATATCCAGATTATCAAATAAGAAAAGTAGAAAACAACCTAGAGGTCCCGCAATTTTTAAGGACCCTGAGAAATCAAGATTTTCTTGCAGTATTTTCAGAATAATTTAATTTTGAGCTTTCATTTGATTTGCAAGGACCATGCACTCGAAATTATTAAAATTAAAAACAAATATCTTTTAAATTTCAGTGCATTATTCTTGGGATATTTTTTTCAGATTCGCTTACAAATCAGAGGGATTCTTGCTGGCCGATTGATTCACAAGTCAACAGCTCCGGCAAACTTTGTATCAGAGTGTTTCGATTGTCTTAAAAAACTTTGTAATATTTTTATAATTTTATTTAAATTGACTTTTAAATTTAAATTTTTATTTTTTTATACGCGAGATAATGACACGCAATTAAATGTCAGTTTGCCATAATATTTGCTGATTAAAAGCTCCTCATAGAGAGATTAAATTAAAATCAATAAAAAATATCTAGTTTTGGAAGCTGGGAAAGCGTAAAGGGAAATATGCATTGTTCTGAGGGTCCTCAAAGGGTTTAATTCGGCCCAGTGTGCCATCAGACAATCGCAGTTTTCTGTATGCGGAGTGATAAGGCAGACAACAATTCATTCTTTCTTCTAAAATTAGACAAAAATAAATATTAAAAATTCTACATTCCTTCTTCAAGGAAAGATACACTAAAAATATTTTTTTCATATCCCTATAAAAGTTTATTCGCTGATCATAATATATCACTATTAATTAGTTACTTGGCTATATACTTTATGAAATGAATTTTCTCTGCGATAAGGCTTCGTTATGTATAATGTCGATTACTTGTGTTTAAAGCAATTTTGTTCATATTTATCAGTTTCTTTAAATAAATAGTCCTGAATATGATCCTACATTAACTTGCCGTACTGCTCTTACCTATGCTGTCAACTTCAGTCATCAATGACTATAACAAACATAACTTTGCAAGAATTCAGTACAGGAATGTATTTTTTCAGCCTAGGCCATATTCAGAAAACAATTTTAAAACAATCGCAACTGATCATTTATTACAATTATCAATGAAATAAGCAATTGTTGGGATATTTTAAACATATTTCCCAATCATTGCTTATATCAGTCATTCATTGAAAAATAACAAAACAGGAGGCCCGAACATATGAAACAAAAGATAAATTCGAAAGAACTAATGAATAAAATCAGCATAATAAACACATTCTATTAATATAAAAATGAAATATAACTCTTAAATAAGTAAATGCTTTTAAGCAACACAAAAAGTATAGTAAAATAAACTATTTTAAATTCCAAAATTCATTTAAAATGGGTCAAATTCAACAAAATTTGGCGGCAGATGTAACTTAAACAGAAAACTGGACCCCAAATACTAAAAGTCTCACAATCGCTTGCTCATTTTAAACCAGTAAATGAACAGCCAACAAAATGTCAATGCTTAAGAATATATTCGAACAAGATTCAATTTTAAGCATATTTTGGAGCTTTTCTTTTAGATACCATTCCAAAATCTACGCATCCTTCGGGCGCATTCTCTGACGCATACTTTCCAACAATTTCCCCTTCACTACGCATTCTTTTCAACTGATTGATTTATCCTACAGCGTATATTACTTTTTGAAGCTAATGAAACGTGTGTGTACGCATAAAATCAAATTTTTAATCAATCTTTTCCGCCGTGGTTACTCTATCGATTAACACCACACAGGCACGCTATTTTCGGGACAACGTAGGACAAACTGTCACCGTAGCGGAATTAAAACAATGAAATTTGATTACACGCAGTTTAAGGAAATTTAAACTATAACCGCGAAAGTTGGGGAAAAGTGGTGAACTTTGAATTTTTCCAAGAATCTTACTGTTGAAGAGAGAAAGATCGGGGCGTAACCTAAGGCAGGTATTAGGAAAATACACCCACTGAAATGCCGACGAAACCAAACACAAAATGAAAATAACAAAAATACCGCCAAGAACAAATAGCTACTTTTATAGAGTTTTGTGTTTCAGTGTTTCTATACAGTTCAACTTTGAAGATTGGGGTTATTGAAGAAGAAATATCGAAGAAATGTTAAGGCAAATTGAAAATCGTAAAAAAAGTTGCCAAGGAAAGTCTAACCATCGCTTTGAAAGTTTATCCCGTTAATATAGGGTAGTCCGGGGCTAGTTGGGTCGTTTTTTCTTCTAAGAATTTTTAAAAAATTACAATTGAACATTTAAAATTTTTTTTTAATGCAAACACTATCAGCGTACCTTCAGGAAGAATTCACCATAATAACATTTGAAAATATTAACTATTAATATTAATTTAA
The DNA here is from genome assembly GCA_013235015.1 of Araneus ventricosus. NCBI lineage: Eukaryota > Metazoa > Arthropoda > Arachnida > Araneae > Araneidae > Araneus > Araneus ventricosus. Next base: position 478,514 of record BGPR01000228.1, read on the forward strand.
AAGCTGAAACTGATACCAAGTCGCGTGGCCCAACCTGCCCCGACTACGGGGTAAGTTGGGCCACATCACTTATTTAATATTCTGGTAAGGTAGAATTGAAGAAACATAAAAAAAAAATCTTATCACATTTTACTTTTCATTTCCTGCGAACGATAACACTAGATATCCAAAAGGAAAATCTCTTTCATGCATCATTCCTTGATGAAGCCATAAAATTATAAAATTACGTGAAGCAAAAAACCAAGAGATTGAAACTACAAAATTAATAAGTTTTATGTTGAAAACAGAATTAAATGACTTCATCGACACAATTTACATTAAGTTAGAAATGGCCAAGATTTGGATTTCTTGAAGACGCGCAGAGCGATGTCCAAATTCAAAAGTTGAAATATTTTTGTTATTAAGAGAATTATTATTTGGTTTTATGACTTCAGGAAAAAAAGTTACACAATTTTTTTTATCTTGCCGTGCATTAGTTGGATCAATTAGTGTAGAAAACATCCGATCAATTTACAGTGTGTTTATCCGACAGCTAATTTTTAAACATTGATATATCGTTGATTTTATACCATAGTATTTAAAAAATGAAACATTCTAATGAAAACCCTTAAAACTATATCCATTTTTATAGTTAGTGCAATTTAGTATCTCTGGAAGGAAATAACCCGTTCCGGCAAGTGCCGCCCGGGAAATATCCGCAAAAAAAAAAAAAAAAAAATGAATACAAAATGAAAGTTTAATATTTTAAGCTCGTTCATTAGTATTGTAAAAATTATTCTTATTAAAAGAATTCAATTCAAAATATTTTATATTTTCTAAAACAATTTTTAGAAAAGAAAACTAAAAGCCTTAATATGTTTAACCATATAATAATAAAATTCCGTAAGATATTTTGGGGAATTTACAACAATTGAACACAAAAAAATATGGGATCACTTTTTTTTATCTGAATTTTCAACTTAATTTGAATTGATTTTTCTCGAGATTATTCCTTTTCAAACTAAATTCCTGGGGCAATATCAAGAACAGAAACTATTATTTTCAACAGTCAAATTATTATTTTCAATTCTATAAATAAGAGACTCCTATATCTATTTACTTTAACTGTTATTTTTCTGTTAAATCCTGTGAAAATTTGGGAGAAAATTTGCAGTGATAAACCCTTTAGTAGGAATTTTAAATATTTAGTAGGAAAATATTTATCATAGGTTTTTTTTTTCGTTAGCATATATTGCAATCACAATCCAGACAAAAAATAGGAAGAACTTCACTAATTTTGCTGGATGCTGAGCTTATGAAGTAGCGAATGTAAAGTTCTATATAAAGTTCGATATCTTTTAGGAAGGGCACGATTATCGTTGGTGCCCACTATACTGCACATAGGATCGGAAAAATTTTTAAATAGAAAAGAAATTTATGATCGAATAATCTTACACAATTTAGCAGTATGAGTTGAAAGTATATACTATTAATTTCGAGTAGTTATTATTATGAACTTCTGCACCCGCTTTGTAAATGTGGAATTTACGGACTCCAGTAAAACTTTCATAGACTAGTATTTTTCAACAAAGAGGTGCTTTAAATTCAAATTACGGGAACCGCAATATAAGCAATAAATATGTTGGCAAGAAATTATAATGCTTCTCTCTAAGTAAAAATAAGATGTGACATGAGTAGAAAACGTAAATCACCTTGAGATAATCACAAATGTTTATTTCTGTATAGATCTAAGAATCGAGAAATATGTAAAATGTATAGATTATGACAAAGCGTCTATTCAAATTTAAACTGAGAGCTTATCAGTTTGAATCAGAACCACAATTCGTTTTTCACAGCTAGGCTTAGCAAGTGTTTGATTCACCATCTAAAAAAAAGGCCCTATAAAAATAACAAGTGTTTCTTCACAGAAAACATGAGCGGATAAAAAAAATTCTACTCGACCGTTACTCAAGCGTGCAAGATAGGTAGTAAAGTTTAGGTAATCATTGTGTTAGTAGGCAAAGAAGTGAAAACCAGTTCTCGAGATAGAATAACACTTTCTTCTTCGCCGAGCCATCCTCTATCGGGAGGATGTTTTTGCCTCCACTCGAGGACAAAAATTAGCCTCCGCTCTCGTCCTTCAAGAATTCCAGATGAGCGGACAGATGCACACTGAACTATTGCACCCGATTTCCTACTTATTAGTTCAAGTTGCTGTCACCCTAAGAGAGTGTCGATGCACAATGGGTCCACAAGACCTATTTCTCCAGTGGTGCAAAGAGGCTGGAAGACTGAAGTGGCTACTTTTCCTGCATCACCGGTGAGAGGGTGCGTGGAAAAGTGGCTGGAAGACTGGTTGGGAGTTTTCGCTGGGGGGTTTGAGCTGTGCTGGAGCGGGGATGGAGTGTCGGGTGGTGGTAGTGTGTGGCTCTCTGTGATTTTATGCGCGATCCCGAACGAGGTCGTTCTAAGTAGTGTTGGTGTCGAGAAGACAGTCACAGTCCTACCTTTAATCTTCCTACATTTAACTTTTCCTGTATAAAATTTCGGCCATTTGAGTTATTTATGGGCAATCCTTACAAATGTATAAATTCCTTTGTAATGAAGCGAACTTTTATTCATGTGCAAAGCTATAATAGCGAACCTCCCAAATTATATGAAATAATTAAGACGCAATATCTACGTTTTCCTAGACAAGAGGATCGTATCTTTGAAAAGCTTTTATTTATTTTTGTACCACCTTTGTAATCACACCATTATCTGCGTGGCATATATTATGTGTCTCCCTATTATATGCATTTGAAACCAAGCAGTTAAATAATTTATCTGAACCTATGCAACTGTGTTTAGGCAAATGTACTAAGCTCGAAAGAGTTAAGTTTCTTAAATAACTGTCATAAAAAACTATTAAATTAACCATCTTGGCTTAAAAAGTTTTAATAAAATTTGTTTCATAATTTTTATTTATTTATCATTAATCAGCGTTTCAGTTTTAAATATGTTTTCAAATTTTTTTCTGATGAAATTGAAATTTTTCAAAGATCATTTTTATTCCATTAGAAAGCGCTGACAAGTGAAAAAAAAAGTATAGGAACAATACAGATGATAACTTCAGGAAAAATATGTAATATAATAATATATACATTCTTATAATTCTTGTTCTAAATTTGTTAAGTCGATCTAAAATACATTTCTGCGACAGTTTCGCATTGATGGCATGTTACCAACAATATGTGCTGAGCATGTATAAAAAAATCCCCTTTCTGCAATTTTGCAAGCGACGACATTATTGCCGAGCGTTGTAAGAGCAGAAAACGGAAGTGAGTAAAACAGTCCTGTTCAGAAAAAAAGACTTCCTTTTAGCCACTTCTCTCTTGCGTTCGAATACATTCGCTTTCCTTATCCGACAATTAATCCTGAAAAAATGGAAAGATCTTCCCTGGAGTTAATTTTTTTCCCTTATCGCGATTAAGATGGAAAAAATATCATATTTTCTTACTAAGTAGAATGCAATTCTTTCTTCGTATGTAGGGAATGGAAATCTGATTATTTCATTCCTCGAAAACTAGAAGAAATGCTAAGGATCTTATGATAAGTTTCTAATATCGTATTTAGGTAGAGCATATTGCTAATTATAGTTTTTTTTCTAGATAAAAACAAATTTAGTTTGACGACCCCCCCTAAAGTTTACTTATTTTGATGCGAAATAATCTGTAAACCGTTTTAATTGGTTTTTCGAAAATCTAGCTTGGCGATTTTCTTTGTGTTCTCTGTTTATTATCCAATTGTATATCACTTATGCAAGAACATAAACCGATTTAAACACATGCAATATCCTAAGAAGCATAAATGCCTTGACAATGCAGCATACTTGTATACTACATCAAATCCAAATTTCTATATAACTTAAAATACAAAAGAAGCCAGTTATTCTCACTAGGCTTCATTTGTGTTAAATGGTTTTTGTTATTTTTCGACCAAATTTTTGATTCTTCTCTGGGCATATTTACAATAGTTGTCTCTTAATGGGGTCAATTAAGGTGATGGCACAGTCAGGTAGTTGACGTTACCACGCATGCCATCTAACTTCACATTTTCTCACATTGCGCTATAATTACGTGTCTTTTTCCACCCAACAAGAAAAGTTTGGATTTCAAAATCTGAGCTGCGCGCTTGACTCGGCTCGCCTGACAGCGTGAATCGGCTTCATTCTGGGAGTGATACTATCATCAATATTTTCAATGCCAATGCCATTTTCGACGTTTTCTGTCTTAGACTTCTGTCGTTTATTAAAGTTCTGGGAAAATCATTTACAAGAACGCAAAACAGTATCAGTTTTGAAAATATAATTGAATTTTATTTACCCGAATTGTTAACCTTCATGAGGTTTGGAATCCTATATCGTCCCTCATTATAATTCACTCCATATTAAAAATAAATAAATAAATCAACGCACATTTTAACCTTCTCTGCTTTGGGCAATGTAGATATCTCATTTCAATCATTCCATGTAATTTTTAGGGCGATGCTATGATAGAGTTCCGGGTAAATGAGTATTCGCTTCCTTGCAAAGGAATTTGGAATCCTTTGCAAGAGGTGTATATAACTAGCAATTAAAAATAGTCCGCGATTTTATATAGAAAGGGTATTGGGGAATATTTCTGTACAAATTTTTTCGATGCCATCTATATACCTACTTATTTTCACTAGTTCTCTCCTTCAAAGTAATGCGCTCTTTTCTCTTGATGAATAACAGAACTGGGAGCTAGGAAAAATATAAAGAAAATTGTAATTTACTATTTGTATTATTATTAGCAATATCAAAAGTTATATCGCACAAATTTTGTAATTTTCTATAGAAAAACTGTCTTAATATTTTTGAACAAGTTTTACATTTCATTTCGTGTCACCTATATCCACTCCCCGTTCTTTTCAGTTCTCTGATCCAAAATAATGCATTTCTTTCTCTTAGTAGGCATTTTCATTTTCTACTATGCGAATTACTGACATCCGGATAATTGTGTAACTACAGTCTTAAACATTTTTCTTTATATCTCCTTGGAATTTAAATCGGAGCTTCTTAAGATTTTGCATTCCCAAGTCCGTTTGACCGAAAAGAGAAAAAAAATAATTCCGAGACCTTATCCATCAAAGGGAGAAAAATTCTCAATCATAAAAGAAAGTAAGCAAAAAAGGCAAACAAAGAAAGTATTTAATTACTCTCATAAACGAATATATAACTGATTTTGGAAAATTTTGATTAACTTTTTCTAAGCAAGATAACTTTCCTACAATCGAAGACAATTTAAATTGCCAGTATGTGGTCCATGATAGCAAAGAGTTTTTGTTTTAAAAATTGATTATTAGCGTGTTTAAAACTGTTATATAAATATCAACTAATTTTAAATACACTAGCTACAAGGCCGGATTAACCCCTGTAGGAGTCTATAGGCAATGTAAGTTGTGGCGCCCGCAGCCCAACTTCAAAAACCAGATAATTTTATTGATTTTAATTTAATATCTAATTAAGCAATTTTTGAGCAGCAAACAATATGACAAATGGAAATAACAAGACATTTCTTTGCGGGCAATCTTCAAAAAAAAAGTTTTAAATCTCGAGTATAAAAAATTTATATTTAAAAATAGTTTTAAATAAAATTGTTAAAAAATTACAAAACTTTGTAGCACAATTTAAATTTTCTAATACAAAGTATCCCATGTCTGTTGACTCGTGACCCATTGATCCGCTGACAAATTCGAAAATATTAAAAATATTCGAAGAATAATGTTCTGAATTTAAACGATACTGGATTTTAATTTCAGTAAGTTCTAGTACACACTTCCTGTAAACCAAATGGAAGCCCTGAAAATATATATATTTAAAAAATAATAATAAACTCTGGGGCCTCCCCAATGTTGCGGGGCCCATAGGCAGTTGCCTATTTGGTAATCCTGCCTTGACGAACTATATAATATTCAGAAAGATTTAGCCGGGCATAATTATACATTGTGTTACGAACTTCCCCACAAAAGTAAGAGAGGTCAGTTCGTTGAACTCTGTGAGGGCCTGGCCGGATGGGGGAGGACCCTCCTTCAACCTTTAACCTTTCTTGCAAGTTAGCTGCTTGCTGTAAGCGAGAAAGTTAGTTCTACCAGCGACGCTCACACTGTGAGGTGTCACACATTTTTCAGGACACATTTTTGGGAGCTGAAATAAAAGAACTCATGTGCACTATGTTGCATGCCGAAGAGAGGCACATTATAGTAATAGGTATATTTAGGAATGATTAATGTACCATTATCCGCTGCTATTATGTATACAACATGATCTCCAGGTCGACAAGGAAATAAAGATGTTGAATCCCATCCTAGATGCCATCATTTGGAACGCAGATAAGTACATTGTCAATTATTACATTTTTTAAGTCTAAATAAGTTACGAATTCTCCTGATAATCTTGTGCGAAATAGAAACTTTTCCACACATTGGTCAGCATTCAACTTGAGTAGTTTTTCACTATAATAATTTTTGCTTACTTATATTGAAATACACAACAAAAAGGAAGAATCACCAGTTTCCACTAATGGCACACATCCATTTACAGAAACGAGCGCTACACACAGTCTCGGGTAGGAATCCGACCTACAAATAAGCGGAAGCGAACTGATAGCAAAGTCCTCCCGCCGCAGAGCCATGAGGCCATCGAAACGTCCGAAGAGACGGGGAGGCGGGAATCGGAAAGAGACACACAACGCGGGGGGCAAAGAAATCGAAATCCAACTCACATCCCATCCCAACACCAACTTTTCTCTCTGTCCCAGGTAACCTCCGCCCCCCGGCCAATCAGAGCGCTCCGTTCTGCCTCTCGATTCGTTCTTCTGCGCCGACATCTGTTCCACCAATGCTTTGTGGAGAACTTCTCGCTTTCGGCCCCCCCTCGCTCCATCGGATAAGCGCTAAAAACTCGAGCTGAATGTCAAAATGTGCGCCTTTTTTTGGCGCAGTTTTCGTTTTCGGCGCAATGCGGTGTGTGGAGGAATTCCTTTTGCTTTTTTCGGCTTGGCGCTTTCTTCTTTTCCAACCCTTTGAGAGCCATTTTTTTCCCTTTCTTATTATTTATTTCTTTTTATCTATCTCCTTTTTTTCTTCTTTTTGCGCGCTATCTCTCTCTCTCTCTCGGAACGTTTTCGTTTCGGAATGATGATAGAGCGCGAATATTAAAGAAAATGGTATTCGCTTGGCGCTGCAATTTTACTTTTTCGCTTGCTTTTTGAAAAAGAAGCATTATGGTCTTTAAAAAAATTATACCGCGTTTATACGCTGGAAATATATTTTTCGTCTACAGTGTCTTTATTGTTTGGCTGATATTTCCCTGGAAATCAGACAGACTATAACAATTTCCTTTTTTTATACATTTTTTTTAGGAGCGCAATCATCGTTCGGATGTCCTTTATACGACTGTGTGCTTATTTTCTACGAAATATATATGAAGAAATATTTCACTGATTTTCAATTGCACTGTTTTTGTATATTACGCAATTGTGATATAAATTAAAATCATGTGATGATGAATTGGTTAAATAATATGGAAGGGTGGTGTCTGTTACTCTGTAGTTTTAGAATTTTGAACATAAAAATAGTGCAATAATACAGTATGCCTACAATAAAATTTAAATTTGGAAAATTCACAATTGAAATTTCCTTTGCATCAATAGGAAATTAATCAGATTTTAGAAGTAAACAGATCACCACGCCATGAATAATTTATACGTTATAAGCCAAAAGATATGCATTGTGTAAGGTTTTAAATTTAAACATCCAGGTTCAACATATAAAGTCAGATCGGGTAAAATTCTTCTAAAGTCAGTGTGCTGCGATAAATGACCGACAGAAACATATTAAAATTTGAATCTGTTAAAAAAAATTTGTACCTTAATAAGAAAACAAAAGAACATTGTCATTTCAACATGACACAATTACAATTTTTTCGTTGATTTTCATGCGTGAAATATACTTGAGCAAATGTTTTAATTTTGGAGCACTTAATTTCTAAGTTATGATTACCTGGTTTTGTTCCATTTGTCCTATATCTTTCTGTAATTCTCGCTTTCGATTTTTTCGCCCTAGATTTCCATTACTAATTCTATAGATTTGAATCACTTCCTCTTTCAACCTTAACCCTGGAGATCGTACTGTGAAGAACAAAGAATGAAGGAGATGGCGCAGAATTTTAAAGTTGGGAGTTTTTGACGCTTTATTGTTAGTCTCGGTGACTAAATTAAGTGCCAAGTTATCAGTTCCTTCGATTTCGAATTTTTATTTGTTTAGATTTCCATTATAAAGAAGATTTTGAACTTATTTATGCGTAGTATTTCCTCTTTCAGCCTGATGTTTCGAAGACTGCTCTGTAATGTACTGTGGTCAAAATGATGAAGTGTCATTTTATAAATTTGAGTTTTTGGCGCTGTGGTATTAGCATCCTTTACTGAAAGCAAGCTTATACATGGACACCGAACGGAGAAGGGACCTTGTCGAGGGAAGTCTTCAAGTTTTGGAAATATTAATCATTTACCGGTTGGTTTCCCGCAATTTTCAAGTATTGAGCGTTGGAACAGTGATAAATAACTTTTTGTTTAACGATCTTGTTAATTTGTTGAAATTATAAATTGGGGAGAGGTAGCTAGGATAATTATAAAAATACTGATGCAAGGTAGAAACCCAGAAATAAAATTTAAATTATAATATATATTGAACAATTAATTAATTCTGGGTACAAAATCAAATTACACAATAATAAGCCATTCTTGCAATATTGAAATAATTCACCTACCTTTGCTGACCTGAAAACCCTAGCTACATAATTAAAAGTTCATTTTCATATAGTGGTAGTACAATGCTAAAAATAATTAAACAAAAACAATTTTATTAAATTTTAAATAATTTTTTATTTAACAATTATTGATATTGAAATTAATTACTGCCATAAAAATTTAGATATATGCATAATATTTGATGCACAGAAATGAACATTTATCAGACAAAACAAAAAATAAAAATTGTAGCTACACATTAGCACTGCAGGCCTAAGAATTATATTTCAGAACACAAAGTAAAAAAAGACAACCTAAATTTGATAGAGATGTAATGATGAACATTTTTCACTGCAACATCACAAACACTTTCTGAATTGATGAATATTACTTAAGAAAAAGTGAATTTTTTTTATATTCACTTAATAATACTTTGAGGTATTCAACTTGCACATTTTCGCACCTTCCTCGGCCATACCTCTAGGCCTGCATCACTCATTCAAAAAATCAAAATCGGAAAAAAGCTGAAGATGAGAACAAAAATGTTGAGCAGGAATAAACGTTAAAAAGATGATCACGATCTCTGTGATTAAGAGTACACACCACCACGATGAAAAATAAAAATGCTGTAGGCATAACCCACACTGCAGATCTCGCAAAAGGTGATGATCATTGAAAATCAGCGTTCATGGATTGTTCCGGCATAAAGAAAGAAATGCTTTCTTCACAACAGCACCTTAATACAATAGATTGTTCCGGAATAGTGTTGTAGAGAACTTTCCATCACGTCCTTCAAAGCATTCATCACCGAGTTTCTTCATACTGCATTCTTTTAGGAATACCAATGAAGAATAATAAGAATCTTCAGCTTCAGACTCAGGAATATATAAAAAACATTAACGGAAAATTAAATCAGAGGCAAGACAAGACAAGACCCCAGGCCCCACCGGCCCTGGGGGCCCGCAGCTGGAACAACACCAACCACTCGCTTAGCCCATCACAAAGGAATTCAAAAAGTAACGGAAAACGATTCCAGATACAGACGCCTAATACCTGATGACGCCAAAAAAACTACGCGAGCCAAGATGGCGAAGAAATAGTCCCGTTGCAAAATTTGAATTTAAAAATTAATAAAGTTGAAACCTTAATGGAAACAACAACAAAAGTTAAGACAAATAATAATTAAATCGAAAACAAAGTAAATAATTATGTAAAATTTAGAAATTAAATGAAACGGTTAAAATCTACGTTTGAATTTCAAAATTAGCCAAAGTAGCCACAAGAAAATAAAGAAACTTTACTGGCGAAGAATTAAATTAATTAAAAATACTGACAAAGCCGAAAAATGATGTTAATGCAATATTTGCAATCTAACAGATCTCAAATTTAAAGTTGTAGTTTGAAACAACGCAGTGCTTTCAAGTGACAGTTCGACTGCGAGGGTGGCTTCTGCGTATTGATAACTAACTTTACTGTCTTCCCCGTCCTGTTAAAAGGTTTGATTTACTTCAGCTTAGTTATATTAACTTCCCGTTTTGAAGCAACACGAACGACAGGCCCAAGAATTTTGAGCCGAGGTCAAATGGCTGGGAGGACACATGAGCTGGCACCCTCTCCTAGCTTCCGCACCGCACCAGCGGATGGACGTTTGAACTAGGATATCAGATTTAGTCCGATATGCACATCCGATTTCTGTGGAACAAATCATTAGCGGCAAAATGCCGGAGAAGCGATTAGCGGTTGGTTGGGCAATGCACACGTGTCTCCCGCAGAGCAAGGGTGTCGCTTTAACACATTTGCTTAGCACTTTCCCCTCGAATCAGAGAGAATTCGGAACAGAACTGGACTGGGCTTTAGCGTGCACCAGATCTACATACACGGCGGCTCTTTAGTGGAATCGGGTTTCGAATTTGGAGCCCTCCGGTCCCGAAGCCGAGACCTTACCACTAGGGCACCGCGGCCCTCCATGCCTAAAGGAGGACATTTTGTGGCAAGATTTATGCTCACCAACATCACTCACGAGACGGAAGACATTTGAAGCTATAGAAGACATCGTAATCTTGAACCATGGTGAGACGGCGAGAACGACACTTGAACCCCCCTCTCTCGAAACCTGTACGCCACACTAACGTGAGGGAGACTTATCCATGACGACAGACATAATGCACTACAAGCCCACATGCACATCAGATTTTTGGTCAAGAAGGGTTTTGAACCTTCGATTCCGAAACCGATGCTGTACCACCAAACCACCGTCACCCCCAACGGTCATTGGACTACATTGGTAAAATTCTATCAACTGGCCTTTGTATCCTCTACGAGTTAGATGAATGTCGAATTTACGGAATACATGAAATATTTTCGTTGAGCCTTGTGTATGATAAGGAGCAGTGAGAAAACTTTTTAAAGCAAGATAACCTTGCTCACTTTTAGCAACAGTTTAGCTTTAAAGTTAAGGTCCCACTTTTAACAACAGCTGACGCTTAGGGTTTAAAGCTACGATATTAACCCCATCCCATACAATGACGTGTCTGACTCGTGCATTGAACTGCGGTACACAGAATTATTTAAATCTTAATATAAATATAAGTCATTGTGGTTATGGCTATGTATATGGCAATGTATGTGGCTATGTTCTACATCTCTTCCTAAACCACAGCACTGATTTTAGCCAAACTTTGTACACTAATTATTTAGGACAAGGGAAAGATACCTATTAACTTTTCAAAGCTCAAAAGTTAATTAAGCAGTCAGGTTAATTAGAAATGAACCGAAACCGTTTCTCTGCTGTAAGTTCGGAGCACATTATCCCTTCAAAAATTTTTTTATACCCTCTTAAAGTTCAAAATATTACCTTTACAGTGATACCATTTTATATCTGTGACAGTTTTGCATCAATTTTTATTAATTTTTCAAAATGTAATAAAAAGTTGATTATACGCGGACGATTTTGAAAGAAAGCAAATTGAATGATACTCAGTTGCTAGGCAACGGTAAAATTACTTTACCATTATTTTTCGTGTTTATTTTTTTTTCAAATGTCGTTTAACGATGTTTCTATTGGTTCTTAAAGAATTCTAAAGCTTATTTAATTCGATTTAAAAATCGCTGCAGTTAATATCACCTGTTATCTTTACCTGCATTTCCTAAGAAATAATAAATAAGTAATATTTTATTTGAAATTATATAACTTTGAGTATTATGAGATTCGGAGTTGTGTTTTAACGATGCCTAAAAAAAAACATAAGCCAATCGTTCAAATTCCAACAAAGGCAAAAGATAGTAAAGCTTTTGTAAGCAGATGAAATAGATTTTTGACAACAGCACGCTCCAGAAATGTTTACAGGCAAGCATTGGATTAATGCAAGTCGTTGTATCCTTAACCTCTGTGGTTTTGAATGTTTATTGTACATATTTTTATGCACATGAGATCTTGAAACAAGATAAAGGTCACTGTCAACTATTCAAAGTACAAAAGTTAATTAAAGATTTAGCCAGGTTTTGACTTTTTACCGAATATATGTTCTGAAAATGCTATCTAGCAAAAACTAATTTTGCACCATATATTTTTTAAAAATTAGCTTTGCAGTGACACTAATTTCATTTCCGTACAATTTTTTTCTCTCATTTTAATAAATTTTTCAAATTTAATTTTAGACACAATTTGTAGCAATATTTTTTTAATGCTGATAAACAAAAATGCACATACGAAAAACTGTTGCCAAAAAACATTAAAAAAATTCTGGAAAACACTAAAAAAAAAGTTTGAAAGCAGACATTTCACAATTTAAACCAGGAAAAACTTTTGATTTGGTTTATTTTCATGTTTTTTATTAATCAAAAAGTAATTTATCGTCCCAAAAAGTCCATTAAAACCTTTCTTATACTTCAGTATTTGTGAAAAATATTTGAAGTACTTATATAACAAATATTAGGGAGAGAAGTAATTTTCGGCGTTTTTTAAAAATCGTTTGCTTCAATTAATGTTCTCATTTTAATTTAAAAACGTTTCAAACGATAAAACGTGTTTGTGTATTATGATAGTTTATACAAAAGTATTTTAATACTGAGAAATGCCGGGTACACAATATCTATCTCAGCTGTACACAATATCTATAATTTTTTAAAAAATATTAGACATGAAAATAAAAATAAAATTATTAGACATGAAAATATAAATGAAAAATATTAGACATGAAAATATAAATAAAAAATATTAGACATGAAATTAATTTAATCCCGAGAAAGGCCGGGTACATCAGCTAGTATGTAATAAAGTGTGAAAAAGAGCAGTTCATTTAAAAGACAAAAATCACTTGGACACACATACGTACCTCAGCTGTCCTTTACTTATATGGATTGAGATATCAATAATGTCCCAAATATGATGTGTCTTCTACCTAGGAAGCTTAATAAATTCGTACGTCAAAGAATTAAGAAACTAGTGATGCAATTTCTTTATTGATTGTTTTTAGTCCAGGGAATTTTCACAAGTCTCTAATTTTAAGCAATTGTTCTAATAAAAAATTTGCCTTTAAAAAATGGTACCCGAATATGAAATCTTATAAATGTTAGTTGAACTTAAATGCGTTCATAATGAATTATTATTAAATATTTGATATTTTTTCCAACTTACCGGTTTGTCTGAAGCCATAGAAACTAATACCAGCGTTATTTATAAAATCGTAAGCGGATTTTTTGTATGCTTATATTTTCAGAAGGACTTTCGAATATTCTATACACAAGACAATAAATCAGGATGTATTATATATATATATATATTTTCAGTTCAGAGTAAAAGAATGTGCTGAGAAAGTACTTTAAAAGGAATCTTAAAAAATATTCTTTAGATAATTAATAGTAGAATGTAAGCAATACCCTAATAAAATTCGGTAACTGAAATTAAGCATTATTCACGCACTTTTTTTCTTTGTAATTACTTATTTTACACGGAAATTAATTTTAAGTATGGCTTCGTATTTAAGCTTTTGCTCAAGCAGGATGAAAAAATTCCCAAAATGAAAGTTTTTGAGTCTCAATGTGTTTAAAACGAAGGAGTTTGTAGAGCATCTCTTAAAGAAACCGCATTCTTGGCTCATCACTCAATCTTTTTATTGGTAAAAACAAAGAGATCACGGAACTAAATTAGTTTTTCCCCCTATAAGAAACAGAATAAGAAACCAACGGTAGAGTGTGCTCTTCTCACACACTCACACAATTCGGTTAGTTTTGTGTAACTTCATAGTAAAGTGAAGAGAATCAATAATTTAGACTTTTTTCCTTTGACCGATTTGGTCTAAGATTTGACAAAGATTCACCATTTAGTGCCAAGAATACTTACCAAATTTCATTTATTTAACTTGTTGCTGTATTACTGAATGATCACTTTTACATATAAACGAATAGGCCGGCCGCCAGACAGTCAACCCATTGATGGATTTGATCTAAATTTGAATACAAATATAAAATTCTAATGATTAAATTATTGATCAAATTTCAGCCATCTAGATCGCTACTTTTCTGCGTTATCTTGCTCATACGTGCATGGACGGACAGACAGACAGAATTCCCGCAGACCGATATCGACCAAAATCTGAGACACATCTACAATCTGAAGCCTTGTTCCCACGGCGTGTGGCTTGGCAAACCTCGAGTTCCCACGGCGCGTGGCTTGGCAAATCTCTCGGCAGCTGTACTGAGGTTTGTCAACCATCGATTCACAAGCATTTGATGTCCGATCATTTACCGACTACCAACGGGAAATTACGTGTCACCCCACAATCCCTCGAGCAACAACGATTCTTTCTGCTCCCACGACGAGTTATAAAGCGAAACGCGAACCAATTCGACGAAAGATTGACCGTCGGAACGCGGTTTTAGGGCAAAGACCAGATACCAATTTTCATACGTCTAAGCTCCTTCTGTTTTTTGAGTATAGTGTTCACAGGCAGATAGACAAAGTTACAAAAAATGATTTTTTCCAACTCACGGAGGTTTAAAACGCAAAGATTCATCAAATTCTGGAGGTTGGTTCTCTTTGTGTATTTCGTATACGAGAAAGTTACAAAAATTATGAAGTGCAGTTAGGCATTGGCAACATGTTCGGTAATCCATACCGTCATTCATTATTTGCCCTTTTACGTTGCTCCCTCCTGATTCACAATTTCTGTCAATAGCCCCGAATTTCTCAATTAATTGATTTCATTTTTTAATTAATTAATTCAAATTCAAATTAAGTATCAAAAATGTATGAAAGGGGTATTTGATGAATACGTAATAATCATAAAAAATGTATGTAGCTGTTGCTGAATCTCTACTATAGAGTTCTCATGCGCAGAGAGTAGTACAAGTGAGATACTAAAATTTCCTTTTATTATTGGGTTTTTATTGTTGGGTATCCGGATTACATCGAAGATCCGCCAAGCAAATGGATCTGATGCGCGTTCAGTCTGCCGTCACATGGAATTGGTCAGCTTCGTCACCCGCTTACAGTTCGACATTTCGAGGTCCGTACTGGAATAGCCATAGTGTAGCTTTAAAACTGAATGTTTATAAAACTAAACTAAACAACTTTTCCCTTTGAGAGGCCACTTCCATTCCCTGCATTTGGAATACAAGAAAAAAAGATAGCAATTTCAGGTGGACTGGAGATTGAATTTGGTTTTGAAGATATTTAAGGATGGTATAACTTCCTGAAGGACTTTTTGTAGGAAATTGGCCCACATTTGTGTTAAATGAGAGGAAAATATACATATCGCGCTTGATCAAAGAGAGCTTTTTATTTTAAAATCAAATAACACATATGGATTATCTACCCTTTCCGCTGCTTCAAAATTCAAACTTCTTATCAACAAACTTGTTTAGTGAATTAGTTTTTAACTTACAAATAAAAAAAAATTCTTTCAGAATGTGCTTGGAACGATTGGAATATTTTAAAATTTACCTCTAACATCTTCGTTTTTATATTAAAACAAGTAGACTATCATTCTTTAAATAGTTTTTATTTTGTGTTTTTACTTTTATAACATCCCCCCCCCCAGTCTCTATTTCGGAAAATAAAATAAAAGGAGGATTGCTATATCACACACACACACAAAAAAAAATCGAGTCAAGTCTCATATTCAACAGAGCATATTTGTTTCGATATAGAACAATATTTTTTTCATACAGAATTAATAATTTATTTATTTTAAAGATGAAAGAAATTTGATAAAAATCGTCTTAAACAGTCAATTTCTTGACATCTGTTGCATTCATGGCAACGGGAATCTTCTTACTTGAATCTATGTTTTAAATCTATATTTTACCAAAAAAAAAAAGAAAATAATATTAATTGGGTAGCTTTTCTTAAAGGAATTTTATTCTATTCAATAAATTAAAATTATTTCCATCAGTGTGCTCTAGTGAAATAAAACCGTTCTACAGAAAAATGAATTACGTTGTGATGATTCCAACGAGGAGCAGATCCATAGGGCGCCATCTATGTTTAGCTAATTCAACTACGATGAAAGAAGAAGTGTACGCTTTTAAACTCAAAGGACCGACGCGGGCCGAATAAAGAAAACCAACACTTTATGTGGGAACTTCACAAGGAAGAAAAAGTAATTCTAGCTGTAAAAACCAGCAATTACAACAATAAAATTATTTTTTCCCTTAAATCTGGTATCTATCTTCTTTAAATCTTTTCTGTTCCGAGAAATGACTAACCTGAGAGATAAATGTCACTCTTTCTAGATTTCAGTCAAGACTCATTTTCTTTCACAGTTTAACCCTCCGAGCAGCACAAACATCTTTTTACGTTTTTCATGTTCAGTTCAAAACCAGACAGCTCATATTTGTATGTATATTTTCTTAAACAATCATGGTAAAGTATTCTTAAGACTTCAGAGATATAATTAAATACAAAAAAGATCGATTCATTTACTTTAAAAGCCAAGTTTTCTAACCTGATAGCTAAAAGTTCAAAATAATTGGGTGCTCAGAGGGTTAAAATAAGTGCTCTAACTTATTATCTTCACCAAATTTGCCATACATTTCATATGACATTTTTAAAACTTTCAAGCCTACATTATCACACGTATACAAGTTTCAAGTCAATGTTTGCAAAATTCAAATAACCTTATTTCAATGTTTTTTTTCCCTCTTCAAATTGGATTGGAATTCGAACATGATGATCTCCATTGCATTTATTGAATTATTGATTCTTTGTTACTAAAAATTGAAAGAGAAGTTTAGAGAGAAAATTGGAAAAAAAGCCCTCCCATTTCTTAATAAGATTTAAAAACAGTGCAACTTATTTCAAACTCAGTTCTTCAACGCACTTTCAATACGACGCTGCTTTAATTGAATTTTATTTTATTATAAGTATGAACGTTGGTTAAATCTTCCTTCTTTCAAATTACTTTTCCCCAAAGATCTATCTTGTACTTGAATGCTTTAGTTTTGTCACACACGTATGCAAGTTTGTAGGTATCTGATATTTTCCTTGAAGTTTGAAGTTTTAGTTACATAGATCATCGAATAACCTTGCAACGATACAAGATCAAAAAATGAACCCGTTTTGATTTTTAGCTTTAAAAGTGACAGATTTTTTTTTCGAGTTCCAGAACTCTTTCCACTTTTTTTTTTTTTTTTCTTCTCCCAAGTTTAGAATCTCCGATGAAGATAGTCATCGTACCAGGAAACATAAAACAAAAAAAAATTACCTTCTAAATGACTTAAAAAATCAGAAGCATTATCATTAATATAAGCCTTGAGATCTCATAAATTTGATATTTGTCAACATAGTTTCAAGTTTATTAATTTCGTACAAAATATTGTTTCATAGATAATGCAATGTGAATGATGAATCTTGGTTTATTTTCCCTCCTTTTGTTATCCAGGAAGTGATGGGATTTCTTAAATCCCCGGATGAATATTTTTGCAGCTTTATTTCAAGATCAAGAGGTTGCCTTAAAATCCTCACTCTTCCATAACACATGATTTGGACAAAACGTAACTTGAATGCACTGCACAACCGCTTCATTTCAGTGCGATACTAAAATAAACTCCTGACTTTTCAAATATATTTGAACTGTTTTAATTTCTCTTGCGTCATCAGTCTCCGTAATAGCCATATTTTGGATTAAGTACTATTTTATGTTTTATAATTTTGGTTCACTAATAATCCTTTTACAGTTCAAGCAAATTTCCTCTTTTCTACGCAACAGAAATATACCGATTTCCTCTTTTCTTAAAATGTTCTATGTTCATCTGAACATTTAAAGGTTGTAATTTGGCTTCGGGTAAGATTGATATAGTGATCAGAAGGTTTCTAGTTTCTGAACCATATACTTCTAAACATTAGAAACGCTGTGTTTTATGCAGATCTTTGCTCTTAAATGGTGGTAGAAATATCGATAGAGTCTCATCTTTGTTAAGAGAACAAAAATCAAGGAAAATAATTCCTCGTTTGTTCGATATTTACTGACATTGATTTGATTTGGATTATTTTGATTTAACCGATGATCGCCTCACTCTGAAGCTGCAGCAAGGACTATAAAAGAAAAACCTCACTTTTTATTTGTGTTGATTTGGGTTCTGATGTACAGTGTATTTGCAAATAGAGATAATAATAAAAGTAGAAAAGTTGGTAGAAAATGGTAGTAAATCAGCAGGAGTACTCTCTCCTCGACTTTCTCGTATACTTCAACAAAATGATGCGTTTTGCGTTTACCTTCGCCATATAGTAAAAAGAATCGAGTTTGTATTTTGGAATAGTACATTTTACCATTGAGTTATTTAATCCAAAATTTGACACAGATCTAGAATTTCGGTGTAAAATTCCATAATACAATTCATTCTGCTAGCTTGTTGCGTTTTTGAGTAATCGCGGTCATAAATACGCGAATAGACAGACAGACTGACTGTTATTCCTCTGACGGATTTCGCACAGAATTGAAATAAAATTTAAAAATTGAATTTTTGTGATTAAAGCATAAGCCAAATTTCACTCATCTAGACGGTTCCGTTTTTGATTTATCTGGTTCCCACACAGACAGATATAATCCCAAAAATTTTATTTTCGAACTCAGAGAGGTCCAAGAGAGTTTAGTTTTATTATATTAACGTTCCGTTTTGAAGCAACGCGAGAGAAATTTTTGGGACAGACCTCGTAATTTTGAACCGCGGTCAGATGATGAAGACGACGCCTGATATGGCGCCCTACTCTCCAAATTACCATACCACACCAGTGAGCGAGCATTTGACGACACCTACGTATGATTTAGCGTGCAGCAGGCCAAATACACAGCAGATTTTCAGGATCGGTTTCGAACCTAGAGTCCTTGGGCTTTGCGGCCGACACCTTACCACTAGGCAACCAAGGCCTCATCTAGGAGAGATTATAGAGATTCATCAAAATCTTGCAATCGCATTTTTTGACGATTACACTGTTTTCTCTTTGTGTACTTCCTATACGAAAAAGTTAGAAAATGCTACATAATAGTTGTTACTTTTGAAAGTAATCATAATTTATCATTATGAAAGATGACCATTCTTGATTATTTTTGATATTTGTAAATAGATGATAATTACACAAATAAATTTCAATTCGATTATCGCCACTCAGTAATGAATTTCACTTAATAGTGAAGTTTTAAAATTATCAAATGGATCCGCACAACGTGGTATCCAACTCACACCAACCAACTAAACAACCTCACTCGAAACCAACTAAAATTAAAATTGGAACTTGGCCTACATCTGACCACAAGATTAAAGAAAAATGGTTCAGAAACTCATAATCACAGTTATAATCTTTAAATTATTCGAAAGCCAAAAATATATATTCATAAATATAAAAAAAAACCTAAAGTATATATTATATCAATATTTATTTCCCTTATATTTATTTTCCCTTATCCCCCTCACAAAAAATCGCTCTAATTGGTTTAGCTTAATCAGAGCAATGAGTTACCATTTTCTGCAATAGGCACCTGGTTTATAATTAGCCATTTTGAACATTAGCCATTTTAAAGCACAATTCGAAATCGACGTGAGTAACTTTAAGCCGAAATTAACATTTTACGAAGCCTATGTAACAAAACGATTGCTCGCAAAAGTATACCGTCTAGAAGATACTGAGAAAAGTAATTGAACAAGAGAGAGAGAGAGACTGACCGTTTTACTGGCAAAATAAGTCTAAGCTGCTGGTCCGGCGCTGTTTCTAATCTGGGCAGTCTTTCACTTGTAAATTGGGACATTTCGGCGCCTTCTACTTAAATGAATGTTTCTAAAGTGACTCGAATTTTCGAAAGATCTATAAAACAAACGAAATTGCCATTATGTGAATAATATAATTTCAAAATGTTAGAAATGAAACTATGATAGTTCTGTTTTCATTTTCAGTTTTGGTTCCGAGGCACTTGTGAGCAAGCAAAGAACCACACACAACCCACGAGCCGCAGTTTCTAAGCGAAATTAGCTAGTTAATTAAAGTTAACGCTTCAAACAAAACCACAGCTCACAATTGAATCATTGACGGCAGAAACCTCATGAGTGATTTATTTATTTAAAATTGTGTTTATGCTGTTTTCACATTCTAAAGGGGCGAAGAAATGACAGGAATCGAGTAAAGTCACAGTCTAGGCGTATAAAATCTGCCAGGTAAAAAAAAGTTATTGATTTAAAAAGTATTAATCAGTTTTTTTAATGATCCCAGCATTTTGATATTATTGACTCACATGTGGCTTTTGCAATCAACAATTCAAATGAGATGCCGTGAGGAACGTAGACCTGCGTGCTTTCACAAATATTTTAAAAGGAAGTATAACTAAATAAATTGACAAACATATAAAGAAATGCGGGTAAATAGACAACGAGAATAATAGAGATATCACAGGGCCAGCTTTTCAGTTGCGCGACGAAGAAAGATTGCATTGCCTTTCGTATAAAGTCTGCGCTGTAGTAGAAATTTGTGACAACTAACTTTTTAAAAGTGAAACTCGAAGAACCCACATCTGAATTGCTGACTAGCTTGACAAAAAATAACAACAGAAATTTCTCATTTATCACTTTCTTCTGGTAAAATTCTTATTTCAATAATGATTATTCTTAGTTTTTATGGTGGGGTATAGTTCTAGCGATAAACAAAACATTCACTTGAAATTTATAATTTTCCATTGCAATTTAATAATGTTCTTCACGTCTTCTTCGCCTGTATATCTTCATCTGGAGGTTCCCTAAAGTTCTGCATGTTTCATATCGCCTGAATTAAATTCTCAACATGGTATTTGTTGCTTGACAAACTTAAAGAATTTCCTTCAAGTTTGGAGACATTTTCCATTAAGTAATAATGGGGTTTAGGAAGAATAAAACGCATTATGCGTAATGTAAATAATAATAATCTAAAACCAGAAAACTTCTTATAAAAACTTGGATAAAATTTAATACTTTTTAGTGCTATTCAACGTCCCAACGTCTTCTCTATCCAGTATACCTTTATTTGAAAGTTCTCTAAAACATTTCATATTTTCTGGGTCAACTTTTCAGCATGTGTTTTATTACCAAACAAACTTAAAGATTTCGGCAAAGTATGATGGCATTTTTCTTTAGTTAATAAGCTTTAGACAGTACAAAACACATTATGCATAATATTCAAGAAAAATGAATTATTTGAAAAAGAACGAAATGCCATTTCCGCTACACCAACAAATGAGTTCTCAACAAGTTAATGCAATATCTAAACTAGATAGCAAACACAGAGCTTATAATCCAATGGATTAAATATTGGCTAGATTTCAAGCTGTAACTCAGCGAGAAACCGCCTGAACTGATCTCCTTAAACCGCCAATGAGCATCCCGCCAACAAGGCAAAACTCACCATCACCAACTCTTCATCGCTCTTTCATAAAACCGCGATCATATTCTTAAAAGCTCCCTCAATCCGGTACATTTCTTAACGAAAATCGACAAAAGAGATTTAAACCCAACACCCCATCACTCGAAAAGAAAGCAATCCCATTCTGAAAGCAAAAAAATAAAGGAAATCTCCAGATTCCACACTCCTTTTCGAGAATCTTAGACGGGGTTTTCGAAAGCGCAGAAGACTTTGCGGGATGACTTCGAGAATGAGGGGTGAGGGGGATGTTGATCGAGAAGCAAGAGTGGAACATTTTGAAGGGGGTGAAACGAGGGGGGGGGGTAGAAAAAGAAGGGGTTATTATTCGCGGTTTATTGCACATCCCCGAACCGTTTGGCTCAATCGTAATTCAAGAGAAAGGGGATCGGGCCTATTTGCATACATATATCTGGTTTTTGCATTCCCTCCGTGTTATAGAGATGAAAGGATGGTTTCTAAGGGCGATCACGCATTACGCATTTTGATATGCTATTATTGGCGGTGTTTTCTGCTCCGTTCGCTGAATTTTTCACATTGTCCTCCCCACCCCCGAATGGGGACAGTCGCTGTTCTTAAAGGAAGAAATGGTGATATGAGGGAGTGACTGATATCTGCGATTTTTGAAAGCTGCTTCTTACAGTTATGTAGAGCGATCGTAATGGTTGGCATAAAAAGCCACCTACGTCATTTTTCTATAAATGTATTTGGAGTAATTTTTCATATTATGTTTTATAAGTATAAGATGCCAATTAAAAATTAACTGAAATGAATGAAAGCTTAAACTATTGTTCATTGATTTTTCAAGAATTAATGCATAAGAAACTTTGCATAACACTTTGCAATCTACATTTTATTTCATAAACATTATGGTTTGCCATATTATTATGGTAATTTGTAATTATTATGGTAAAATTCCGTACCTAGAGCTGATTACGATTGTTTAATATTATTTTCATTTATGTCTATCAAGAAACAGGTAATAGCTTTCTTCTGAGAACAAGCTATACTTTCTGTTCTCTGATATTGTTATTAATTAATGCGTTAATTCAACAGGTAGTGAGAAACAAACACACACCTATTAAGTAACTGATAAATTATCAAATATAATATATAAATTGTTAAGTTTCTTTTTTCTTTGTTTAGCTCAGAGAGACTTAACGATTTGAAAAAAAAAACAAGAAAAACCTTACAAAGATGTACTGAAGTATCCCTGAATTACAAGGCATAGATTCAACAGGTCTACTGAAGTGTTCCATAGGTATGGAACGCCAAACGTCTGATAGAACTTCCCTTAAACCAATTACAGATACTGGTTGTGCTTGACGTGCTTGCACTTCTGTTTGCAGAGTATCCCAAATACGTTCACTAGGCTTAAATTCAGGGGTTTGGGGTTGCCATTTCAGCAGGAAAAACCCAGTGGTAGCCAGTCAGGTGGTAGCCAACCAGGGATAATGACAGGAGTAGTTGTCCCCTGGTACATTTCATTTCAATCCGGATGGCAGAAAAGAATGAAGGGGGTGTAAGTTTATGCACGTATTAACATACAGTGAGAATGTTGGTACTCAAGACCAAAGGTCCCAAATATTGACAAGTGGAAAAATCTCTGACCATCACTAATCTGCCATGACGTATTTTTCAACCTGGTATACTTAACCCTCGACTGCCTGTTCTTAGCTTTCCATTAGCTTAATCGGAATCCAGGCTCATCACTCTGTGCCACAAACTTCCAACAGTTGATAGTCCAGACACCTTGTTTTCCGGCTCATGCAAAATAATGTTTATGCTGTGGCATGCAGTGAGCGTTAGAACTGTCGTTATCTAAAACTCCTGAGCACATAGAGTGAAATGGGCGTTCCTCAGCCCATCCAGTAACTGCCTGTGTGGACCCTTCATTTAGTTGGGTGATCACCTGAACAAAGGTCTGGTGTCACCATGGTGGCTTGGTTGTAGTGGTCAAGTTGTAGTGCAAACTGCAGCCAAGTGTCATTTACACTTTACATTTTGAAAGATTGCTTTCTCTTTTTCAGCCATATGCGTAATTTTACTATAATCTTTATGTTGAGAAAAGAGAAAGCGCCAGTTCTCGAATTCTTCATGAGGCTGCTGAAGATTAGATTTAATTTGTCCTCTGCCGAAACAGTCTAGTTTTATACCTATTGCGCAAATTTCTACAGTTGTTTAACGAGGGCTGTGCTTTTATTAATGAATATCCTACTGTGACGTTCGCATACGTACAGAAATGATACGCAGTTTTACTACGGTATTTATATAATGGCGTCTATCCTTAATTCAACGGGATCAACAGATTCGAGAAGTGTTCCGGAAATGTGGCTTATCTTAATTATCTAAATGATACAGTGAAACCTGCGCATAACGATACTGTCTATAACGGTAAACTTGCTTAGTATTTTCTTTGGTCCCGGCGGAATTCCTATTTACTCAATTACTTTGAACTCCCTACAGCGATAATCACTTTTTATATGCACCTGTCTATAACGATAATGTTACCTCTTCAGAAAGCTGGCATAGCACAATCCGATTTGTTTTCCTTAGAAAACTACACACCGTGGTTCGTAGTGTAATAGAACTTCACTCCAAATCCCTCAGAATAACTGATTCTTTAAGAATGTGAGATAACAAGGGAATCGGAATTTGCGCAGATTTTCGCTGTCTCTCTCCTGGTAGGCTCTGTCGAACCTATTCCTTCGCAGTTAGCACTTCGACTGAGCACTTGTTCCTTGAAGTTCGTTTTTGAAGCGTTAAAGCCTGGAATCTGCACGGCATTTAAAGACATTACATAAAACATTGGTATTATTATGAAATAAAATTATGCTTACATCTCCCTTTTACGTATACTTTAATTATTAGCAAAAATGTTGACTGAAATTTTCGCATTGAAGGTCTTGGAAAAAGTTTGAAAACTCTTTAAGCTTATAAATTACAATTTCATTTTTCATAAATTACAATTTAAGTTTATAAATTAAAATTACAATAAGAGCAAGGTAATTAGTTCATATTAGTACATGGCCGCTTACACAAATATCGGCGGCGCGAATGCCGAAACTCTCTACAACGATAACCTGTCAAAACAATAATTTTCTAAATCGCTACAATATCGTTATAGACAGGTTTTACCGTATTTAATAAATATATATGCTTTTGTGGTTCAGTTGATTTCATACATATCATGTTGTATATTCTTGCTTTTTGAAAATTTGCATCATTAATCTTACTAATATATGTAATACACAGGTTGTCCACACCAATCGTAGCCCAAGAACTAATTTCTAACCTGTTAGAGACAAGGATATACTTCCAATTGCAAACATAATTTAAATGACGTAAGGAATTAAATTTTATACTATTTGAGACAATAAATGCAATGCTAAAAAAAATTACGAACTTTAAATTTTTATACAGTCCCTTGGACTTAAAATTCATATATAGCAAAATATTTTTGGCACACTAACATTTTAAACAAAAACAAAAAGTTCCATTCTTGTGCGACTAAAACTAACCGAGTTATGAAGCTTTGAATTCCATTATTTTAAGCTAATCAAGGTGAACTCGAGCAAGTGCCACCCATTAATTGGTAGATCTTCCTCAAGCCGGCCATTGAAACGGTCCAAAATGGTCTAAAATAGTGATATTCAAAGATTCATGATTCGATCAGTTTTAGTAGCAGAAGATTGCGGCTTTTTATTTGTTAAAAAATGTTAGTGTGTCAAAAATATTTTACTAAATATGACTAACAGGACTGAGGTATTATATAAAATTGGCTTCGTAATTTTTGCAGCAGTGCATTTATTGACTCTTATATAATATATGCAGTAAAAATATAAAATATACAGTAGAACCTCGGTTAACGAACTCGGGTTAATCGAAACCCCGGTTATCCGAAATGCCTCTGAAATCGCAAATCCAAAAATCAGGTACTGTACTGCATGGAAATAATCGGAAAGACGAGCCTTTTTTTCAACGATATCCCCACTTTTTCCCCATAAGCCTTCCCAAGAAATCCAGTGACTAATTTTAGAATGCTTAAGTTAAAATTGATGGGTATTAACAATGTTAATTACAATATTGTTTACCTGTGCCTATCAAGCGCGTTGCGTCCGAACTGACCGGTTCGAATATTGCGCGAATATAAATGTAATCTACAAAGAGAGTTTTGAATTCGTTCTACACTCAAACCATTCCAGAATCCCATACTGTAATTAGATACAAAATAGTTATACGTGTTCATGGCTAAACCAAAAAAATCGTTATCCGAAACGCCCCCCCCCATAGGTAGGGGGTGTTACGGATAACGCTGGTACTGTAATTCTTTACGTCATCCCCAGTAGCACAAAGATATTGTACAATATTGTACGATATTGAACAATATTCGTAATATTGTGTAATATTGTACAATATCATATAATATAAGATCGAACAATATTGCACAATATCACATTATATAATATCGAACATTAT
>BGPR01000228.1:521997-532016 GCA_013235015.1 Araneus ventricosus
GCTGAAAGAAATGCTCTAAGTAAATCGGAATTTTAATCCTATTTAAAATATATTTTTAATTTTTGAATGAATGTTGCGAAATTTTCTTTATGATATTCGTTGTGACATAATTTCCTTATAGTATAGTTTTAAGGTCTTCACGACTTTGCTGTTTCATTCTGCTGTCCATATGTTTGAAGAAAAATATTTTCTATTTTTCAGTTTGTTAATAAAAGCGTGTTTTATTTTTAAAACTTTAAAATTCATTTAATTTTTATATATTTTTGTCTTAAAAGTATTTCTTAATTCATGATTGTTATATTATGGAATCTTATCTCCTTTTCGCTCAGATGATCAGAGACCCTATTCTCAAAATCGCTACCAGATGGCGCCATTCACAAGAAATCAAATTTTAATTAAAATTAATCCAATAACTGACAATTAAGTCCCAAAAATATTAAAATATTATATTGTCATCGGGAATACATAACTGTAAGAAATTTTAGATCTCTAGTACATCAAAAAGTGAGCGAAAAATCTGTTAAAAAATTCCATCTTTACAAATAAGTTAAATCAAAGCGTTTTATTAATAAATAAAACTTATTTCCTGATAGCTTTGTCATGAATACTTTATTCAATTTCATACGAAGTTAATGTTCATTAAAGACAAAGATAGTGTGGTTAGAAATAGAAATGTCATGGCATGATTATAAAAAGAGAAATAAAAATCGGGTAGAAAATCTTGTGGTTTCGAAAGAATCTGAGATTGCAAGAAGCATCATTTTTACAGAAAATAAGGAGTCAGAAAGTTTTTCAAAGAATTTGATATTTCCAGGAAATAAAGTTTTGCTCATTATAGAAGTTGCCAATAATTGATAGCAATCAATCTTTGAATCATTTCTGAACATAAATCATCTTACACCGCTACGTGGGAATTTACATGTGTTTCGGCGATTCAATCGATATGCTGCTCAACATTTTAAATGCACTTGCTTGATGGTTTTCATCACTTTATTTTTTAGAAATTTCGTTGAAACATTTCATCAACGTCAACAAGGCAGATCACTGTTGATGATGGCGGCGATGCTTTCTTCGTTATCTTGATGACAGTCAAGTTTCAATAACTTTTTCAGCAATATCCTCTTATATAACTGATAGAAATTTTATTACCCATTTCAGTAGCGATTTATCCGCTTAGTTAGAGTTCAGATTTATATTATTTTATCGAATGTATGATAATTTTTGGCTGGAATTTCACAAAAAGGCCATTCAGATACAGCGCAAAGAAAGCGATATTCGATATCATAATGCACCGAAATGTTGATAAAATAAATTAAGTGATATTTGACCTTCCGCAGATTATCAACATATTCAATCTAACATCTGAAAATTAGCCAGCTAAATGCAATACTTCGCTATAACCTTATCGCTTTTCGTCGAAAGATTGCAAAAAAAACCCTAGAAATTGAAATAATGATATGTTTGCGAAACTTCCCATCAATATTGTTTCTTTATTCAAAAAAATTAAATATTAAACATTTTTTGTCTTTTATTGGACCTCCTTCGTCATTATAGGCAGAGTTATGAAAAAAACTGGATCAAAAACCGTACAAAAATGTGCATAAAATATTGAATCTATTATAATACTTGAAGTATTATGACACGCAAAATAGCTATAATACTTGTTTATTACTATTTTGGGTGCTGTCTTTACAAAAGTTTTAATAATTTCTCACAAATTCTGTTTATATTGCTGATTCATTTTTAATATCTAAAAATCATTAAAAATGAAAAGCGTTATCATCAAGCGCAATCCCCCTCTTACACGTATATATAAATCATAGCAATATATCTATATAAATATATTTTTTATAACGTTAATGCTAACCACATATTAGACAGTTGATTATTCCTGATATCTAGTAAACAATATGCATACGCATACGCACACCTAATTTCAGGCAAAATATAATTAATTTTATGTTTTATTAATAATTAATCATGTTCCATTAATCCTCCCATTAATTCACAATTTTGAATTCATAATTTTTAATCCATAATTAGAAATAAAAATTCCAATTAGTTTCATAATCAGAAGTAAATAAAATTCAATCGCAACTTGGAAACAACATATTTTATAGAAAAGAAAATAGTAGTTTTAGTTATATTAAATTAATTAAATACACACATACTAATGAACCAAAAAAATTTTTTAATAATTTTTTAAAATTGTTCCTACAGTATATTGTTTAAAATATATTCTACTTTGACAGCAAAGAATATGGACATAAGCTTTCTCACTGGGTTATAACTGTCTTCCGTATATTTTAGAAGCATGCACAAAATTGCAATTATTCCAAAACGAAATGACACCTTTTTATTTAAAATTTAAAATAATTTTGATTCTTTTAGGCTCTATGACACAAAGACATTTGATCATGGAGTTAAAAAAAATAAGATAACATATTTATGGTTCCACTCTTTTTAATCTGTGAAAAGCAACAAAAGCGCACGCGAGATTGAACCCATTGCGTCTTCGAAGCACTTCATTCGATGTCCAGCTTCGATTATTTATCCACCGTCCAGTCCAGTTATCTCTTTCCAGCTCCCTTCCTCCACATTACAGACTCTCTCCCAATATTTTTCAATATCACTTCTGTCCACAGTAGCTGACATATTTATTCGCATCCCTTTTACTCTAAAAGCTAAAACCCATTCTTCCCGTCTGAGCATTTGGAGGGCTAAGTCGTATTCCGTGTGCCGTATCTGTTGGTGGCCGATAACCAACCGGCAGAGAGTCTAATATAAGTAACACAGCCACACAGGAGTGACTCAAATTCAAGACGACAACCCAATATGCATTTTTTTGCTCTCTCTTTCTCTTGCCCTGATATAGACAACAGAGGAAGACTCGTAAAATATCTACCGCTGAGCATCTGGACAGAGGCAGTCAACGGATAATGTAAGGAGGGGGTTTCCGCTGGCTGATTCTGTTCTGTTTGTAGATCTCGCAAGCTTCATTGTCTTCGTTAAAAAAACCAGTCTGCGACAAGAGCTCTTAATCCTTTTGTTTTTGACATTGAGAAAATTAAGCATCTAGAAATAACATTGCGTCTTTTAAATAAAAAATGGTCAAAATTTTATTTAAATTTAGCCTAAGGAACACAAACATAAATTATATACAAAAAATGTCTACATTGATTGATTGATTAAAAGGGTTTATGGCATTTTCAGCCTCAAAGGCTATCATCTTCTATTTCATTTCAAAGTTCCTTTCAATCCGCGTAAAAAAAGAAAGGAAAATTGCCATCAAAAGACGGACTAAACTATTACCGATCTGATTCGATCAAAAAATAAGTAAAAATAAAATAAAATAAAATGGCGCCTACTAGAACAAAGCCTCCATCTTCTTTTCAAATATCTTTATTAAATTCCATCTCGTTTTTATCATAACCATGCTTCGCTTAGTTTATCCTGCTTTCACCACTTATGACGTTTAAAGTGTCGATAGCTTATCCGAAAGCATAAATTGAAATCTGCAGCACCATGATCCATTTATAATTCATAGGTTTAGATTATTGAGCAGAAGATCAATGAATTGTTAGAGGATTTTCTTTCGCCTAAGAATTAAATTAAATTCTGGACTACTTTTTGGTAACAATAAACTTAATGTTTTATTTACAATGAATTAAAATTGAATCGAACTCAAGTGCGTCAATGAACGGAGGAAAAAACTGCTATGCGAGCATGGGTAGTGAGAAGTACTAGAGGTAATTTTTTACATTCAAGATTTATTTACAAAAAGGTTTATCAGTCACTGCATCATCATCAGCAGCATCTATCATCATAATCATCGCATAGCGAGAAGCAGGCTCGGAATCTCCACAATGCATTCGACTCGTGCATCCAATTACAGAGTTTTTGATGTCTAAATCTGCAATTAAGTCAAAGGAGCAATTAATTTAAATGAAAAAATCATTTAGACACGTATAAGCATCTCAAATGTAATTTATGTTCTTACATATATTGAAATAATAACAAATCCCTCAAATAAGATGGGTTACCTGGATTAGGAGGTTAGATAAATTTGTAGGTCAAGGAGTTAAACTTTGGGTTACCACTTCAAAGAGAGTCACGGAAATTTTCGCCGTTAATTCTTTTTTTCCGATTCTTTAACTTTTGTAAACTAAAATTGTTCAGAAAATCAACCTGATTTCAAACACTTTAATGAAATTTCCTAACAAATTATTTATGATGAGTTTTTAACTTATCATTGATCAACGCGTCATTATTTTATTATTTTCCAATTTTTGGGCCACAAAATGTTTCGCCTTTTGAAAAAAACGTTTGACAGTCGAACCTCGAGATACAAAATAGATCTTTTCATAGTACATAAAAGACAAAATAAATAAAATTACGTGAAGAAATAAAAAAATTGTAAATCGTGAATTTAAGCAGGAAACTGAGAATTTGAAAGCACATATCTGTTTGTTTAAAAGAAGAATTTTAAACATTGGGTCCTTTATGCATGAGAAGGATTAGAGAAAAGTATTGTTACCAATTTTTTAATCAAAGTTCTTTTAAATTCTCTCAATATTTGTAAGCAAAATAAATTAAGAAAACGATTTTGACTTAGAATTGGAATTCTTCGAATAACTGTTTAAAAATTGATTTTTTATTTAAAATGAACTAATATTTGTTAAAATTTTCATACCAATTTTATGATCACGATAGAATTTTTTGGAAGAATATGAAGTTTCATTTGTTTTCTACTGAAAATAATGATGCGAGTGAATGGCTTAACATGTGAAAAAACATTAAAAGACAAAACTATGATTATATAATATGGTGTATATAAAGATACGGTAATTTTAATTGACAGTTTCTAAGTAAAATGTTAAATAAATTAATATACAAAGTTTCAATTAAATTTATTTCTCCATCACATTTGTCTGTATTTTTATGCTTCTGTATTTTTATTCTTTTGGCTTTTATAAGTGGTAAAGTCATTCAAAAATTAAATTAATTTAGTTCAGTTTTTGAGTGACCGGGGATAAATTTTATAACATAACCTTTCTCTTATTTTTGATTTCAGTACAAAGTATTCAGCGGGAGATAGATGTCGATACATTGATATTAAAGAGTGCGACATAAAATTAGAGAAAAGATTTCAAATTATTTCCTAAACGAGTTTTTTCTTCATTATTACTCATAAAATGCGAAATAAGAAATACGAATTTTGTAATATTATATTTTTCCATTAAATAATTTCTGGTACTTAAATATTAATACAACCATTTTAGTGAAATATCTTGTTGCTGACGAAAATAGCGATGGGATTTGCCAAAAATCTACAACTTACGCTCTTGGCTGCCAGGAAGCACTTTCGTTGGGGTAACAGAATTTGACCCACTCTTTAACTTTGGTAACTTTCACCAACTTAGTTGCGATGAGACTCAAGTACCAAATATTTTACGATTGCTGTCTGCACTTTTCTGGCATTCAAATATAACGATAAAAGAAGAAGATCTAAATTTAAGAACATTTTCGTAACTTTTAAAAATACAATACAATGCTTAAGAGATTTTAGTTGTTTCCATTTATTCCAGCTCAATTGTGTTGAAATAAGTGAATTTAGCATTGAGAAAAAGTGTTCCGTTTGAGATTGCTGACAGAACTTTCTGAACTGTATATTTTAAAAATATGGGTAAAATATTTTTTTCTTCGTGTATATTTTCTAAATATTTTTGTGCATCCTCTGTAACGCTTGAACTGCAAACAATGAGAAATCTAGGGAAATTAGTACTACAGGTCTTACAGACGATGATATATTTACGAGAAATCCACCTAAATCTACATGAGCCGGGAAACCTACAAGATATACTATGAAATGTTTGCCTCATTTTACGTATTGTCTCATTGATGCATCTTAGATTTTCTAATTTCTGTAAAAATGATCCAGAAAGCATGTATAGTGTAGGCTGCTATCTGGTATCATATGTTTCCATCGTTACTGTAGCTGCACATTTCCATTTTATTACTCCACAGCAGCGTTACATCATAGTCTGATCTTTTTGTTTATGTTGCTACAACCAGTAATTTTCTTATGCAAAACAAACTAGATCTTCCTTCTCTGGTTATTATCTAATTATTTCTTATCTAAACGGAAACGTTTACCATTGCGTTAGTGAGTGAGTGTGTTGGTTCTTTATGGTGCAGAAGCCATGTTTTTGTTTAGCAGAGCAAAGGTGTTCTCTTCTTTTTTCCATTGCAGCAGTGCATCGCAGAATCAACTTTTTATTTTAAACACCAATAATTTCGTTATGAGAAACACACTATATTATCTTCCTCCTCTGGTGCCCAATTATTCCTTATCTAAATGGAAACGTTTATTTATACGACTGATGCAAGACTCACTTATGAATTCAAAATTACCAACTCATTTCCACTCATTACAAAGGCGACGACGCATTGCCTTTCAAAATCGCAAACACCGCTCGTAGGAAACGTAAAAAAACAAACATCCTCACACGGGCTATCCTGTCATCGAGACAATCCCGCCGAACTCGGGGTATTTCCGTTCAACTTGTGCAGGTTCCCGAATTTCCCAGAGCTGGAATCGCTGCCAAACTCTTGAGAGGGGGTCCACCATAAATCCGCTCGGAGACCAAGATAGAAAGCGACCGTTTCCAGATAGTAACACTTCTCTATCTTCTTTCCCCGGTGTTCCACTTCCCCGGACCTAATGGAGCCCTATCTGCTGGCAAATGCTTTCCGCGGTTATTGTTTGAGGCTTTCTTCTCGTTTCCGATTGCGGACTGCCTCTTGAGTGGATATTTATGGCAGAAAAACTCGAAGAAGAGCCATCATTCTATGTTTAGACCATTGCGTGTTAATAGCTGTTTCTATACGTGAATCTACGAGTATTACAACTGCGCCTTAATGTACGGAAGGGATATTAAAATTTAAGAAATTAATTACATGGTTGTATTAAAATTGGAAATTTAGGAGCGGAAATTTATGGCAGAAAAACTCGAAGAAGAGCCATCATTCTATGTTTAGACCATTGCGTGTTAATGGCTGTTTCCATACGTGAATCTACGAGTATTACAACTGCGCCTTAATGTACGGATGGGATATTAAAATTTAAGAAATTAATTACATGGTTGTATTAAAAGTGGAAATTTAGGAGTGGAAATTTATGGAAAAAAACTCGAAGAAGAGCCATCATTCTATGTTTAGACCATTGCGTGTTAATGGCTGTTTCTATAGGTGAATCTATGAGTATTACAACTGCGCCTTAATGTACGGAAGGGATATTAAAATTTAAGAAATTAATTACATGGTTGTATTAAAATTGGAAATTTAGGAGTGGATATTTATGGAAGAAAACTCGAAGAAAAGCCATCATTCTATGTTTAGACCATTGCGTGTTAATGGCTGTTTCTATACGTGAATCTACGAGTATTACAACTGCGCCTTAATCTACGGAAGGGATATTAAAATTTGTAGAGGAACGAGACTCATGTTTATGTGGAATGCCGCTGTTTAAGAATCAATTCAATTTCAGGAACCATTTTTATTAGATGGCTAAGTTCCACGGCACAGTACATTAAAAGGTACAAGACACAAGACAAGACGGAGAACAATATCACGAGACAAGTACACAGTCAAGAAGACAGAGATGCATCATGGGAAAAACTCGGATGGCTCTAGTAGCGCCACCTACCATAAAAAGGAGAAGGCAGTGAATTGTAACCGCTACAAAGTTAAGAAATTAATTACATGGTTGTATTAAAAGTGGAAATTTAGGAGTGGACATTTATGGAAGAAAAGCCATCATTCTATGTTTAGACCATTGCGTGTTATTGGCTGTTTTTATACGTGAATTTACGCGTACTATAACAGCGTTTTATTGTAGGGAAGGGGGATTAAGATTCAAAAATTAATCAGATAGTTGTTAATTCAGGAATTTAAGTGTGCATATTTATGGAGGGAGACTCGAGGAAGTGTCATCATTCTGTGTTTATTAGACCATTGCGCGTTAGTGGCTGTTTCTATGAAGGAATCTATGAGTACTTCAACAGTGTTTTAATGTACCGACGGGATGTGAATCCCTTAACTGTGTAGTTTTCTGTTTTATCAAATTAGGTGACGAACCTTCTGTTTTGGGAACATGTTGTTACATTGAATCAACTAAGAGTTCTTTTAGAGCACTTTAAGTGTTAATGAATTACCGACCATTTTTGTATCGAATGATAACGTATATGAATGACTTAATTTTAGCTTATAAGTTTTAAAATGACATAATTAGATGCCCAAATGGAGTTCGGAAATCACAGCTCAGGGGTTAAAATTCACAAATTTATTACACGATTGTGTGAAACCAGGGAATTTAGAAGTGGCTATTTATGGCAGAAAACTCGAAGAAAATTCATCATTTTATGTTTAGACCATTGCGTGTTAATGGCTGTTTCTATACGTGAATCTACGAGTACTACAATTGTCTGTTAATGTACGGAAGGGGCATTAAGATTCAAAAAATTAGTTGCGTGGTTATGTTAAAACAATGTTTAGTATTATATATATTATATTAGCGTATTAGCGTCCCGTTTTGAAACAACGCAAAGGCTATTTTGGGACGGAACTCTTAATTTTGAACGGAGGTCAGATGACGAGGTGACACCTGGGCTGGAACCCCCCTCTACAAACTTCCACGCCACACCAATTATTATTAATTTATGTATTTTTAATTCTATGTTTGGTACAGTTTTTATCTGTGTTTTGTGTGTCGTTTGATGTGTAATATTGTTTGTGTATGTTTTGTTTTTATATTATGGGGTTTCAAAATATTTGACCTTTTTATATATCTGATTTTTACTGCTTTTTCTGTGTTTATTTGTTTGTTTCTTTTTCAATACTTATCTATTTTTATATATTTTTACTGTTCCTTGTTTGCCCGAGCAGTAATTCAAGCTATTTTCTCCCCACCGAGGTGGGTCGAACCATGTTTACACTCCCAGCTCTCTTGTATTTAAAATTACTGCCCCTGTTCGGGCAATGCCTGTATCATTTTTTTTTTATTGTACCCAATAAATCCCGTCCTCCACATGCTGGTGGAGGTCTCCCCACTGGTCCTCTACCGGCCTTACACCCTTTTTGGGTAGGCCGGGCCAGTGTGGGTATTTTTACGCCACACCAAGGGGAGGACGTTTGGCCACTACGTATGATTTAACGTGCAACGGGCCCCATACCCCTCGGATCTTCGGTGGAATCGTGTCTCGAACCTGGAACCCTCCGGCCCCAAAGCCGAGACCCTACCACTAGGCCACCGCTCCCTATATGTTAAAACTAGGAAAGCTTTAGAACAAAAGGTTGAAGAAGCCTCAACCTATATTCAAACTGAACTATTTTAAACTTTTCTCCATAGTGATTTCAAAAATCGGCATTGTTTTTCCATCTACAGTCACGTATACTTCATATAAGAATGTCACTTTTAACATGTGGTAAAAATTGTTTTGTCTAGGGATTACCCAACAGTTCTTGATTATTATGAATAAAAATCGTGAAAATAATGAAAATATATTGACCAAGTTCTTTACCATCTGTACTGCATTTTCATTACAATACACAAATGTCCGTTTTAACACGTTAATAGCCACAAGGCAAAAAAATTGTTCTGACCTGCTGAGGCACGGGAAACAACTGACTAATTATACATGCACAATCATAAAAATATTGACATAATTATTTTTTTGACAAAAACTGTCAAAAATAATGTTTTTGAACTTAGTCAAGCGAACGAAGCAAATTTGTCTCACGCGTCACTTAGATTAAAACGGGAGGCCTTTACGCAGGTCAACTAGCTTATTTTGTTTGGTAGGCCACACTTTATCTCTCATTATTTATTGATACGGACAGTGTTAATCGTCGCTGAGCTCCGGATAAAACTGCAAAAGATCTCACGTGAAGCATGCATGATTCATACGACCCGAACTAATACATTACCTGTGAGACACACTTGCTTCACGTGGCGATTA
>BGPR01000228.1:540020-572572 GCA_013235015.1 Araneus ventricosus
TTTCAACTTCAGTACGAATTATGGCAATGTTTATCAAAAATAAAACATAAAATAATAATTACAAAATATACATTACTTGTTCTCATTTTATTATTTCATGATTTTAATACCAAAATAAAATGATGATATACTTTCAATACAAAAAAGGATTTTATTGTGAAGTGATCCCTTGCTTAGCCTCCATATTAGCCGTTCCATTCTGTCCTTTACGCACCCCTCCCCTACGATACCACTGTGGTCAAAACTTTCAGCACTGCTTAATTTGCGACTGACACAGTTAAAGGATATGGATTCCGTCCCCAAATGAGGGGACGACCAATACGATTACCCAACTACAACTGAGTCACAGTTTAGAATATAAGTAAGAATTCTAATTTTAATCATTTCCCATCTAAACTGGAAACGTATCATAAAAGTTTAAAAATAAATGTCTGCAACTTGCTTACTTTTTGTTTCTCAGTAGTTAAGGCTTCATTTTCTAATTCGTTTTTCTACTTATATCTACCATCACAAATCGAGCATCCGGGATCATCTGAATGATAGTCGTCGCGACGTAAATATGGGAAATGAGGGTGGAGTGGACCGTCACTGGCCTCGGCCTAACCCCTCCTTCTGCAGCTACGTCCCTTCATCGGAGTGGAGGTAACTGAACCGCACGTGAGAACCCGCTTACTTATCCGGTGGCTTCTCATCCCCATACGTGTGGTGCCCCGGTGGGAGCTACTTATATGTACACTTGATGTCGAATGTTTTGCTTATAAAATTGGGTCGTATGAGGAAAATTTTAAGGAATCTTGGTGTAGTGAATAACAACTCTAGTTCATAGTGCATAGATAACGAAATATACGTTTCTAAACCTCTTAAGGTACAGATACAGCTCCACGAAAGTGCGTATGCACGCATATTACTTTAATTATAATGTATACCATAGATGTATTTAGGGTTTGTAATGTAATTTAGGTTATTTATTTAATGTGATTACATTTTATGTAATTTAGGTTTGCGCATCAAAATTACTTTTAAGTACATTGGGACCATTTAGAGGAGTATTTAATTAGACGTAAAGATACACCGCACAGCTTTCTTCGTACTGTATACTTGAGTTGTAATTGAATATAGCATTAAATATATGGCAGGTCTTCTTATACGGAGTGATTCTTACACAACCAACTTATTGAACTTACTTATAACTAAATTTCTACTCCATCTATATAATCCTGGGGTTCTTAAGCGGTGGATCGCGATCCTTCCCATCTGGAATCAGGTATGACATTAATGGGATTGTGAAAACTTTCACGTCTCCTCGTTTTTTTTCGAATTCTTAAATATTTACTGGTAACAGTAGTTAAGAAAATCCTATTGACTTAATTGAGTAGTCAAAGTCAGTATTTAGTATACGAAGCACCCTACAACACGACAGATTTCATCAATAACATATATAAAAGTAAAAAATATTAATCGAGAAATTATAGACAGATTCGTTAACCTAACGGAACTCATAACGGACACTTCTGGAGCTTAGGCATCTCCATCTAAATATATCCATTTGAAATTAAATCTCAATTCAAAAAGTCCAATGTGCGCATCTTATGTTAAACAAAATTTAAAGTAGTGGGCAAACATGGCGACCAGCGGTTTTTGTCATCTGGAAAGCCACAGTCAGCACTTTCTGTGTGGCGTCCGTCGTATTATATAAAGTAGAATTTTTCTCTTCTTAAACTCGAAAGCGGAGGATATTTGTCAAACTCCGAATCTGGAAATGGTATGCAAATACATTTTTGACTTCACTGACCTTTTTGATGGCATTCTTCAGGTCGTTTGCCACATGTCATTACGTGGGAATGCTTCTGCCCTTCCCCATGATAACTCTTCAAGACGAAAAATTTTAATGCATTGCGGAAAGATTAAAGCCAACGGTTGGAAATTGGGTGGAACTTTACCAATATTTTTTATTTATTTCTTCAAAATCCCCCTCTCTTTTGGTATGGGAAAGAAATAATTTTCTGGATCTGAAATTCTTTCACAACACACATATCAGGTATAATCCTCGAAATTCTTACAATACTAGGCCGATTATTTATATAACTTGGCAAAAAATGAACCAATATATTAATCTATCGATTATGAAATTTTATCAACAGCTATATATAAATAGTCAGAGCACATTGAAATCATTCTCCAAGGACCATTTAATGTCCTATATATACCTGAGCTTCGATCACTGCGAAATAGGACGTTTTTTGTTTCAAGGACTTATTTCTGCCAGATATGAGGAAAAAAACCCTATCCGATTGAAATTTTACTGTTCAAAGTTCCCAAATAATGCCTTCAATGGATTATCAAATAATATAATAGATTAAGAGATCAAAGAAAAGTTGACAAATTGGGGCGTCGTCTAGATTGGGTCCGTATCGTAACTTCATTTCTACTAAATATTTGGGCATAAAATAGGCAACTTATGTTGTAAGGACGTGAACATGGTTTATGGAATCAATTTCTAAAGAAAGGGATACTTGGTTGCAATTAGACAACAGGTACTTTCAATTAGATATCAGTTAAATGTCTGATAAATAATTATGTCAAATAATCCTGACGTTGTTTTAAAGTAAGTATCAAAATATGTTATTAAACCTGATAGACGAAACTTGTTTGACTACAATTTATTATAACTTACTTATTTATTCTTACTTATATTATTTTGTTAACCCTTTGAGTACTGAATTATTTGAAGATTTTTATGCCCATGGGACGGATTTAATTTGTCTCTATATGGATTCATATGTAAAAGTAATATATTTTATTTGGAATATACTTATATTGGTGATATAAATATATTTTTGAAACAGCATTTTAGTTACAAAATATAAATAAATATATAAATGAAACAAAATATAAATATTTATATAGAACAAGAACCAACTTAAAGTCTAATAATTTTGTACCGTGTGGCATTTTTCAAATCATGTCGGTAAATGCAAAGGTACCACTGGCAGGGTTGCCGCAAACATCAACGCCTGCTTCTTAAATTCAGATGACGAGTCAGACTCGTCCACCGTAACTTCGCCCAAGTAAGCAGATGATGAGTCTCACTCGTCAAATGTACCCAAAGGGTTAAAATAGTTTGAAGATAAGCTTAGGCAATTTTTTTTTTTTGTTATTGTCCAAATGTTATTCAGATTGGACCACAAACAGTTGTCTAATTTGGGCTATTTAATGGGACTACTAGCTTGAATAGCCAAGAAAGCAATTATAATTACTAACAGTCCTCATAAATTGGAAGTGAATCAAGTCAAAACAAAATGACTCCTATAAAATGACATTAACCCTTTTACTGGTTTGTTTTCTCAACTATCATTAGATAACACCTTCTATTTTGGTAACGTATTGTCATTTTAATTCAATTGAGAATTTAAAGAACAGTTGAAATCTTTAGGGATCCCACGTAATTTTGGTATTGAATTATAAAGTCTATGAATGACTTTGTTTTAGTTTATAAGTTTAAAATGGCGATAATTCGATGCACGTACTGGCAAGCCAGTTAAGTGGTAAAAGACATCAAATGTTGGTTCAAACGTGGTTTTGAATTATACGTGTTAGATTTATAACCACATCATTTTGTGGAAAATGCCTGTGCTAAAAGATTCCGAGTCCTTTGGATCGAATAAATCAGGTTTTATTTACAGCATGGTCTATCATACATGAAAAGCAGAATCACAGTGAGGATAAAATGAAAGTCACTCATATATATAGATTTTCAAGAGGATTGAAAAGATAGAAAGTCAGCCAATGGGGATTCGTAATGATACAGTGAAACAGCGAATAGAAAACATTAATACGACAACCAATCAGCTCCATTTAAAAAGGCGTGAGGCTTCTGAAACTTAGTGATATAATGTGCGAATACTTTATTCTAAAAATACGCGAGGAAGGAGAAGAAATGATCCAGTGCATTATATGTCCCACATGGATTCATGTTTGTGCGAATCTGGATATTAAAAAATGCTTTTGCTTTAATTATTCTTAAAGAAATTGGTGGTAGAATTTAGGAGACTGTGGTTCAATCTGGAAAACCAGTTCCCTTAATTCGACAGGTGACAATTGTTTAAACTATTAATTTTTTTCTACTTTACAGTGTATTTCTTAAAAGCACAATTCCATTATTTTTCAACAGAAAAAAATTCCACTAATGTTAAAATTAAATCTTCTTCTCAATCACTAAACATTACAAGATTTTCAGGTGGCCCAAATTCGTCAACATTCCTTTATGTTGGGATTGTATCATAAAGCTCTACACCACGTGGACTACATTTAGATGTCATTGCTGAGCTTTCAAAAATGATTATATATTAATCATAGCATTCTATTCCATCATTCATTTGATATTGAGTACCAGTGCTATTCACTGAAGTTCTTTTAAATGAAAATAATGGCTGCTGTGAGTGATGCACGCAGAGGAAGGAACCTCTGGTTTGCAATTATATTTTTAGAAAATCTAACCTGGTATTTATCCATTGGTACAGAAAACTTACTTCAGAAAGTTTCGGACTAAAATGTGAGCCGTCTGTAATTAGATATTCGCTTTAGCAAACTTAATCATTAGAATCAGAACCGTACAGAAAAAAATAAAATTAAATGGTCTTCTACAGTTTTCTATTCATACGAGTTGACGGTTTCAGTTTAAATTGCTTTCAAAAATCAAGTTTACACTTTTGTGACTCTCGATAGATTTAAGATGCTGTTATTACTCATACATCACAAGAAACAGATAACATTTTACCATTTTCTCCACAGATTTTTTTGTGTCTTCAAGACATTCGTCTAATTTGCATTCTAACAAGAAACGAAGAAAAATCATTAAACGACACTCTCTTCCTTAAAGAAAACTATTATATAATCAATGTTCCATTTTGTTTCCAATCAAGACAAAAACACAGTCATTCCATAAAATGCTCTAGAAAACAAAAGCCTTCACGTCTTTGTCTCTATAACAGTTCTAAAGTCAGTGAAAACTCTGGCAACCATTCAATACCAAATAGCTTCCACCTCCCGTAAATCTTTGTTCACTTTAAAATGGTAGACGACAGTTCATTGTTCACAGTTTCCAATGATCGGTTGTTTTTATACAGAGAGAGCGAAGAATAATTTCCGATTTCAACCGTTCGGGCAGGGCAGGCCTGTGGGGGGGGGGGGCAGTTCCAATGCATTTCACGCGCAGTTTTCCCTCCGACCTTAATCCTACATTTACTTTTAGAGTCATGTTTTCAGACGCGGTTATTGGTTCATTGTTTTCCATTCAGCTTTACGATCAGGAAGTAGAGAGTAAAATAGATGAGATGAATTTGAAGGAAGAAATTTTCAAACGTTGGCCAAAAATAGTTTGGGATCAATTTTATTTGAACCTCTTTCCTTTTAACGAATTCCCAACCTTATTTTATATCTATAGTTATTTTAAATTGGCGTTATTGAAAAAGGAAGATTTTAGTGTAAAGATCCAGAAAACCAATCAGAAAAAGTAGACGTTAACGGTATCTTCAGTACAAAAAGATATATTGCATTATCTGTTTCTTTAAAATAAATGAAAGCCCAAGTCTGACTCATGTGCCTGAGGAACATAAATCGGGGGAAGCAGGTTATGGGTTCCATCTTCTGCTTTAACACAGAATTGTTGGCTGAGGTAGGACTGACTGCTGTAGGTTTTCCTCCAAGCCAGACACAAATGAGAGCAAATTGCCTCTGAAAGTCCCTCAGCAAGGCATGTTATCCCCCCACATATTGGAATAAAGACAGACTTCTACCTCAGGTATTATCTAGACATTCCGTGTCGCTTTGGCCAAATGAAGGTGCATTTTTCCTCCAAGCCGGACAGAAATGACAGCCGGTGTCCTTTGAAAGTCTTTCAGGAAGGCAACTTATCCGTCATATTGGAGTTAAGACAGACTTCTATCTTAGGTATTACCTAGATGTTCCGGGTCGCTTTGGACAAATGAAGAAGCCACACATGTCCTTTATCATAAATTCCTTGATTCATAGATTTGTATAGCTATTCCAGACCAAGTCGAATCAGTGGCGGATTTTGTCAATATGAGGGCACAGGCGCAAAACTGACTTGAGGCCCCCTCTCTCTACCCAATGTCTCAACTTCCCCATCGACTTAGTCCTACGATGTGCGTAAAATAGGTTTTGAGACCCCCTACCATGACCATCGATGGTCAACGCCCCTGCCCTTACTCAATGTCGCAACTTCGCCGTCGGCATAACTACAATTTACGTCCAATAGGTTTTGATACCCCAACCGAATGTCACTAATTCGCCATCAATTTGCACTGCTGTGTACGTCGAATGGATTTTGAGGCCCCCTGGATTTTCGAGGCACGAGGCGAACGCCTCTAACACCTGTGCGGAAAACCGCCACTGAGTCGGATTAGAATAAGTAAGTTCAAAATATAAGAGTGGGAGAGCTTTGCTCATTCGAAACCTAAACGGAAAGTAGGCGATAAATATATCATCATTGTGCCCAAATTTAACAAAAAAAGAATAATGCACAATTTATTAGATTGATTGATTATTGATTTGTTAGATCAGCGTCCCTTCTGAAATATCTTGAGGAAGGACCTATTAAAGTCGTGATCAGATGAAGACGGCAAAATCAGAGTTGGCACACCCCTTTCGAAACTTCTACACCACATCAGAGGGAGGTCGTTTGACCCCGACGTATTCAACTAGCACTAAGTCTGAGTGCATGCAATAGAATATTGCAAACATTACAGTTGCGGTAACGCTGTAAAGCTGAGCTGCACAAAGCATTTTATGTACACTCGCATCCTCTTATTTATTATTATTATTATTTATTGTTATTTATTTATTGTTATTATTTTTTATTGTCTTATTATTTTTATTTACGAACATTTTTCTCAAATGAAAAACAAATAGAAGTTGATATATTGATGTGCATATTGATATATTGATATACCATGTGGACCACATTATGCAAAGTAGTTGTAGATAAAATAATAGTTTTTGCTCCATTTTAATATAATCAGTACTTCAATCATAAGCTACGTTGTTTTCTAAAATAAATTAAATTTATCTTTTTCGGAATTATTACTGCAAGACAATAATGCTTTTTTATATTTTACAATATGGAATTCTGAAGTAATGTGAATAATTATTTAGTCTTAAATTTTCAACTACGCTATTTCTTCAGAACTTATAGTTAATTGCATTTAGTGAAACAAGTTAGTTTTTATAGCATTTGAGTAAAATTGAAATACCTTGGATTTTTAATTTTTTTTTTATCGCCTCTAAGATTTTTATGTGTCACTCGGAGGTCTTAAAAAATTTGCATACGTTTTTGTCAAATATTCGGTTTATTTGTTTTCCAGTTGAATATGCAAAACAAATAAAATAAAAATTTTCAAATATTTGTATTTTTAAAAC
This sequence comes from Araneus ventricosus, assembly GCA_013235015.1. Classification (NCBI taxonomy): domain Eukaryota; kingdom Metazoa; phylum Arthropoda; class Arachnida; order Araneae; family Araneidae; genus Araneus; species Araneus ventricosus. Next base: position 547,458 of record BGPR01000228.1, read on the forward strand.
CTTTTAATATTATTCGAAGAAATATTTTGTGTACAAAATTCTTCTATAAATAGCAGTCAGCTCATAAAAAATCAACTAAATGGACGATAAGTTTCGTAGAATTCATTAGAAATTTTTTTCGAGAAAAATACCTTTTTCCGTTATTATTTTTTCAATAAAAAATCTCATTATCTTGCTTATGTATTGATTTGTTGTTCGAAATATTTCCTTCTAAAAACGTAGTACGTGGATTATTAAACTGAACTTTATGATAATATCTAGAAAAAAAACCTAGAATATTTAAAACTCCAAATATATTTTTTTATACTGAAACTAAATCATACAACATTTTTTTCAATTTCATTCAAGCATCTTAAAATCATGACGCTTTTTTATCATTATTATTTACAACCAAAGAAATACGCCATTTTTTTTCTCAAAATTCCATAGTGTATTAAAAAAAGTACCTTATATTTTTTTCCATGTCTTCTTAATTACCTCTCAGCTTCATATCTTTAATTCTTAATACATCATTACAACAAACGTGACCCACAATACCCAAATACAATGATTGCGTCCGACTATAAAAATCAAGCCAAGACCAAAAGCCTTCATAAAATATTAAAAACAAACCCCAAAAATGGTTTATCGTATTTTGTTTAAACTCCCCTTGAAAGGGAAGAAAACACAGAGAAAAAAAATCTGAACTTTTTTTTTCAAACTTTGGGAAACACAACCATCGTACGAAGCAATAAAACCAAGGCAGGCAATCATCCAATCTACCTCCCATCTCAAACAACTCTGATTATTTTCACGTTTATGAACGATAGTTAACTCATATTTTCCAATCGCACCGCTTTGCGAAACCCAGCCCTGGTCCCCGAAGGCTCATTGCAGGCAGGCACGTAGCCTTATACGAGGGCCGTAAAGCCTGGTTCTGATTGCGCCCATTTGCTTGAACCTCAGCGAGCGCCGGTATTAAGAATCCCGATACTGTTGCATGCTGCTATCTTCTGGAGTACATGCACACGTTTTGTAAATAATGCTCCATTATTCTTTGTCTCAGGAGAGGAGTTAAGAGTGATAGAGGTACCGGTTAGCAAGAAAAGAAATATTTCTTCTTAAGTTTAAATATTTTTTCTTCCTTTTTGAAAGGGATCATAAAAGATTTTTTGGATTCTTTTTTAAGGGATAAGTTCGCGGGGACCGCTTGAAAGTAATTTTATTAAGCGAAGTGGTATAAATTTGGAAGTATCGTAAATAGTTAGGGATATTTTTTCTTCAAGTGAGGGTTAATTTTGATTTGTTTCTATGACGTAGAGAAAAGTGATGTTTCATGCAAGAGCTGAACATGTTTAATGCGTTAATCGCATGCTCAAATACACAGAGAGTTTTGAATAATGGCATTGAATATTTTTAGCTATAATGAATTGAAATTGAAGAATATTAGTTGAAGCACTAGTTTTTTTGGTCGTCATTCAAACAGTGACATTGATAGGACAATGTAATTGGAGACTTTGCCAAATAGAAATTTTGTTCTGTGTCCTCCTCCTCCTAATAATAATAATAAAACCTTTATTATATTAACCATCCGGAGGATTCTTCCCTTCTCTTTCTTTCACTAGTTTGGTGAATTTTTGAGCTATTGTTTTCACATCCGTACAATCAGACAGACCGTCAGTCGTACAACCCTTTGAGAGATTCGATTCAAAATTTCTTACAGAACTACAATTTGGGTTTTAAGACCACATATCATTGTCTAGTTTGTGGCGTTTTCGAGTTATCATGTTCAAAGAGAGATAAACATAATTTTAAAAAATTGTTTTACTTTCTGCATGAGAGGGGTTTAAACGTGAATATTCGCCAAAATCTCAAGTTCTATTTTCTTCTTTTTTTGGTAATTACTACACTTTTTTTTGTATACCTCGTACACGAGAAGGTAAATATCCATCAACTCTTTTGCCTGGGGTAAAGTAGAAATCGTGTCACAATTATTCCCCAGAGTTTGGCGAGAAATTCTATTAACGACTAGAACATGAACAACAATCCGCACTGTTGTAAAAGTTTTAAAACTCGTTCATAGCATATGAAAAGCGATTAAAAATAATTCGAGGTTATAGAGTCAATCTCATATACATTTAATATGCTTTATACCGGAATTCTATTACAGTTAGTAATAGAATAAGTAATATCACTGTTCGTTTCATAATATTCCTTGGTCTTGCATACGATCTTCAATCATTTCTGCGAGCCTCCATATCATGAGAGAATACGGATACAGTCAAACGTCATACATATATAAGTTTCAAAGCGAATGCCTATACACTCTCGGTTTCGACGTCGAAAGATAACATGTTAGAGATAACATAACATTCCGTTGTGTAGGATGACCTGAACTCTAAATTTGTTGTTATGGTTGAAACCAGGGTTGCCAGATCAAAATAGCAAAATAAGGCCAAACCTTCTTAAAAATAAGGCCAAAAAGACCAAAATTGACAAATTGGTTGAAAACGTCATTTTCTATTAGAAAAACAGCTATACTTCATGAAAGCGCATAGGCATATGTTCAATGTTCTATTACTAAACTAAAATTTAAGTCAAAGAAATTTAAAACATCCTTGTTCTATTCAGGAACTCCTTCGTTTGACAGCTCATTATATGTCATTTGAAATGTGTAATATCAAAAATTTATTTAAAAAAACAATAGAATAAGTAATTAAAAATTGTTCTAAAAGTCACTAACGAAAATAAAGCCAAATAAGGCCAAAAATGAATTTAAGGCCAAATGAAAATTCCTAAGGCCAAATTTCCATAATTTGGCCTTGAAAATGCCAATATGGCAACCCTGGTTGAAACGTCACCATTTTGGTGTGACATGAAAAGTTTGAGTTTGGGCAATCCACGGTCAGAAACCAGTTATTCACGATTAGGATTCCAATTCCATTATCAGAAACCTGCTTATAGCTTCCATATAGGATGTTACTTCAATAAATAAGATATCAAATAATGAAATACATTTGAACAGGGATTTATAGTACTAAAAATAAGGCCAAATTAAGGAAATTAAGGAGTGTGGCTTCTTTCATGTTTGTCATTCAATTAAATTCTTCGTCTAAGGAACAATTTCAATTCTTCAACATTATTAAAAAAATTGCTATATTATGCTTACTACCCACCAAAGAAAGTTTTTTCTTCTGTTAACACTATGTTTCAGCTAATTAAGTTTACATAGAACCACAACATCCGCTGACAACTTCCACCATTGTCAAAACACGAGTTCTTTGTTTCGAAAACGATCGTTTGTCGATGGACCAATTCCTCAGGCGATAACAAAGCGTCACCTCGACAGAACAGATATAACATCGGAAAACAGCTTCTAACTCTTTCAAAAGGAACTGCAATCCCAATATCCATTTTGTTACTTATCCAATTTTTTCTGGCACGGTTTTCCGATTGAGGAGAAAGAGCAGAAGCAGACGAAAAACAGATTCACAATCTGTGGTACACCCTGTTCCATCTTTATCGTCTGCCACTCCATTCAGAAGTGATCGAAGTGGGGGTTGTCTATCAGACTTCTGCATCTGTTTCTCTGAATACCCCTTTCAACAAAGACGCTGCTACCTCTTATTCAACTTCCCTCCATTCCTTTACAATTATGAAGAATGTGGAAACGTTCGATTAACAGAACGACTTCTCCGTCCGGTGCCTCCCCCTCCCTTCTGGAACACCCTCTTTCGCACTAATGACGGATTCTTTCCGGATTCGATTCGGTTGTTGTAAAGCACCCTTGTCTCCACGATGCTCCTTTTGCCATTGTGTAACAGAACAGAAGTTACGGAATTGACTTCGGAAAATCTTTGTGGTGTGAAGGGGCGGTTTCGGAAGTTACAATGTTACTTTCAGAACATATGTCAGAAAATGGGTTGGGATGACAGTTGCAGTTATTGCTCCTTATTGTGTCATAATTATGAAATAATTTTAGAACGCCTCATAAATCATAAATGATGAATTGAAGTCAATTAATTTTAAACTTGGAATGGTGCAATATTCAGAGCCTTGAATGTAAAATTAAGATAAGATGACTGATACCTAAAAATATTGTACCTAACGAAAGAATATCTTGAATTTTTGATTTATATTAAAGGCAAAATGAATGAAGCCGTCAAGGTTTACTTTCTAACATAAAATTATTCTGATTTCATAACAAGAGAATAACAATGGATGTTTATAGTTATATTGAGCTCAAATGAACTTTTAAAAGACAAACTAAAGGGTAAAAAGTTAAGCAAGCAAATTCTTTTTGAAGTTTAGTAGAGGATTTAACATCAAATTTATAATTTCAAAGCTAAATTTCTTCGTAATTTATTTACGATAAATTAAAATTTTAAAAATTTCGTAAATTCTTTGAGCATAAATAAACTGCAATAAAAATAGAGGATTGCAGCAATACAAGAGAGATCGAACTGCCTTTCAAATAAATGTTATACAAGTAAATCACTGGTGTTCCTTCAGGCATCACCTATTATCGTGCACACCAAAGCCTGACATGGATATTGGTGATTATTTAGCTATAAATAAAATTAGGTACTACTATTTGCGTGCAATCTTCATCTGGGTGCACTAAAAAGGTGTCTAACTAATATCAATTGTCACGAGATCATAAACAAGATGCTCGAGGGGAAAAAAATTCAATTTTATTATTATGAGCTTGTTGATTCCATGAGCTTTTAAGATGTTTGACAGTTTCGATTATGAAAGTTTATAGCTTTATGCATGGAACGTTTGCAAACTGTAAGTATATTTCAATAGAAATAAATCTGCTATTTCCTTAACAATTTTCTCATAGAGTAGTATAAACGAATAAAGAAAATGCTTTTTTTTCGAATTAATGAATCTTGTAAATTAGACATACAGGATTTATGCTCTGGTATTTGTTATTAAGAGAACAACTTCTTGCATTGCGATCGTGCTTTAAATGTATCTTCATTATCGGAGAATGTTTTGACAATTAGCTTTGTATTATTTCCAAATAAGCTTTATTATTATTAGCATTATTTACATTATCAGAGAACAACTAAAAAAATTGAGCTTGATAATAAACATTCCAATATCAATATCTCAAAAATTTCACGTTGTTACCTTTTTGAAGTGGACCGTTGCTATAAGTAAAGAAAGTAAATGTCTTGAAATATACTTATTTAAAATTCTAAAATTCATTGAAAAGTGGACAGCATTTAAAGAGCCGAACAAAGCTCTCACTATCAGCGCTAGCTCAAAGACAAAATATAAACTCTATTATGAAATACTTGAAGGACAATACCTATGTTCTTTGTACTTGAACTGTAAATAAAGTGTTTTGATACCTTAGATATAAGGGGAAAATGCATAAATATTTTAGTGTGCATTCTTATATACAGGGTTATCATTTAAATAGGGGTCACCCTCTCTTAACTTCAGAACGACGGCAGCTATAGTCATGAAAATAATTTCTAGACATAGACAAACGTCTAAGCGCTATAAGACGATTCCACTTACAGCGTCACCTGGTGGAAAACTCCGGAGTTAGCGTTCCTATCTGGAAAACGATGCAAAATAGGGCAAAAATGTCAATTACAAAGTTGTAGAAAGTTATATATTTAGAACAAAAAGACACCTTGTGGACATTAATACGAAGAACAGAACTCTTAAAATGCACATTTGTTTTTGCTCATTTTCCGAAATTGTGACGTCACAAGTCATGGACAAAAGGGGAAAATGTTATTTGTCGTGCAAAAATTACTCCATTATACATTTGAGTTATTCCCACAGTATGTGGGAATAACTTAAATATAATATAACCTTTCTGCCAATATTGCAGGACTTTCGAAGACGTATTACTGTTGCTTGTGCTGGCTCACCAACTATATGCTAAAACGTGTTCAAAGTGAAATTCAAACAAGGACTGAAATCTGTATTGTAGATCACGGAGAGAATTTTGAACACCGAAAATAAAGGTATCTTATGATAACTAATTATCGTGTTATTGTTTCTTCTCTTTTTAATCCGCTTTGTGGCGTCACAATTTCGGAAATTGCGAAGTATCAAAAGTTCATTTTAAGCTTTCTGTTTTCCGTATTAATGTGCACAAGGTGTCTTTTTGTACTAAATCGATAACGTTGTAGAAATTTGTAATTGACATTTCCCCCTATTTTGCACCGTTTTCGAGATAGGAACGCTAACTCCGGAGTAAGTGGGCTCATCGCATAGTGCATAGACGTTTTACTATGCCTAGACACTACTTTCATGACTATAGCTGCCGCCGTTCTGAAATTAAGAGAAGGTGGCCCTTATTTAAGTGGGAACGCTGTATACTGCAAATATTTTTGCTTTTATATATGATTATAAACCTGCATCTTTAATCTATGGTTAACAAACTTGCTTTTAAAATTGGTTTAAGTATCTATATGCTTTGGTATATGTTTTGTGTGCTTACCATATGTTCTGGTGTAATTTATTTTTTTAATGCTCATGTTTTTTGTGTACAACAGAGACTCTCCTTTGCACTGAAACAACTTTTCCGCTGTCGTCTTGGATTACCGAAAGCCCTTCATGGCATGGCAGTGGTACTCCGGCAGAGGCCAAACCAAACTTCGTGTTGTAGGACTAAAGAGAAAAACTCGCACGGAAAGTTGGGACTTAAATGCTAAAAGCCTGCGAGCTTCTACTCTAGATATTTATTAAGTCCGCTATTTCTCTGATATACTAAATGAAAATTTTGGAGAGTTTAGAGCAACTTTTCCAAATTGCATTGGCGAATCTCACGAATTCGGCATCGGTGGATCCCAGCAGTAACGTATTTTGATGGAGCCTCAAACATCTTCAGATCAGATAAATAAATAATATTTAGGGGACTTGTACTGAATAGATGCATCTTTTTTACTGTATAGTTGGCAGTGGTGCCATCGTGTAAATACAGGGTTGTCGTAAATTATTGAAACCATTTCAAAAATTAATTTAGAAAAAAACAATAATGTTAAAACTATGTTTTTTTTAATGAGAGCGCATTTAAAAAAGTTTTTTTCCAGATAGGCAATGCGCCGTTGCGGTGGTCTAAATGGTCGTAAATTATTGGACATCTGCCATTTTGAGAGGGATTATCTGCGACACTTTTAAATCTAAAAGAAAAATAAAAGCATGTATTTGTAGTAAATTTTACGCTCTTTAATTTGTTAAATCAATTGTAATTTGAAAACTGCATAGTTTTCGAGATATTCAAAAAAAAAAAAAAACTAAAAAAGGAAACCAGAAAACGCGCATCGGCCTCTTCTGATCGGTAGCCAGTGCATATGGAAATCTCTCGCTGTAGCAAATTTAGAACGCCGTAATGGTACACCACCTACCTGAAAAAACCTTTTTTATTTTCTTTCTCAATTAGAAAAAAAGTGCAGTTGTAATTTATTAGTTAGAATATTAGTTTTTTTTATTGATTTTTGAAATGGGTTCAATAATTTATACCACCCTGTATATAATACTCATTTCAACGCTATTATATACATTTTTCTTTGTAAAATTTAAAAGAAGAGACTTTTGGTAATTATGTTACCGTACAGAAAACATCTTTGGACCTTTCATTTATTTATTTACTTTTTGAACAGTTGCAAAGTACGAATCGATTTCTCTCTAAACCTAGTGGAAATTCTTGAACCTTGTAATGAATTTCCCACATTCCAATTGCTAATTTATATTGGATTGTTTGTACTCAATCTGTTATTGTGTTACATATTTATTTGAGAAAATTCTTGCCTTTACCCTGCAGATACATCTCGGATGTTATGCAAGTAACATCTCCTCGCTGCGACAGCGAATCATATAAATTTGATGTTATTCTCATATTATATAGGTATTTAAGATTTGTTTGAGAACTTTTAAATTAATGATTAAATGCTTAATTATGTTTTATTCATAAAATTATTACATTTCTTAAATTTATTATATTTTTTCTTTTCTTTTACAAAGTTATTAATGGTTCAATTGATTGTAATGATATAATGAGCTCAATAGATTTCGCTGTGCCCGCCAGATTTTTAAGAAACCAAAAAAACTTTCCAAATTTATATTCAAAATTTAATTATATTAACAGGTTCTCGTTATATAGGTTTTATAAAATTTTTAACACGTTCTCTGATGAACTTGACATTTTTAATATGTCTCTTGGTGCTTTTAAGTCGAAATGTTTGCATCTTTTAAATACATGATATGTTTTATTTTGCCTTTCTACAACATTTTAGACTTTTATTCTTATGTATTCGACCAGTTTTTTTAATGTTTTTTTATAGGTTTCAATTTTTGTACTCTGTTTTTGGGGCCGTGTTTGATATATTTTTATCTTTAGTGTTGCAATTACGTTTTTTTTTAACTTTTAAACTCTTGGTGTGTTTTTATTAGACTCGGTGCTTGCGTGTTTTGACTTTTTGACCCTTGTCTTTTGGAAATGAACTTTTAATTTTTAATTTAATTTTTTTTAAATATGACTCTTGGTGTCATGGTGTGATTAAAGTTTTTGTGATTATGTGTTTTAGTTTTTAATTATGTATACGTTTGCATAGGTTTTATGATTTTATGTATTCTCTGTGTTCTACTTTTTGCTTTTTAAGGCATTTTTTTATTATTATCTACTCGTTGTGACTTTCGTTCTTTGTGTGTTTGTTAGCACTCCGTAAATGGAGTTTTCTCTGTAGTGTGCTTTTCTTTAAATAAATAAATTAAGTTATAATATAATAAACAAGTCCTATAACACGCTACTTAAAATTTTTCCAGTCTCGGTCGTTTAACGATTAGAAAAAATATCGAGATCTCATTCCTGTCCGCTACATTTCACTGATTCCCCAAGATTTAAGATTGATTATTTTGAGGCGCACCTCGTAACTTTGAATCGTTGCTAGAAAACGAGGACGATACCTGAACCTGCACAATCCCTCTCCAAACTTCTACGCCACACCCAGTGGTAGAATCTTTGGCTCTCGACGTCAGATCAGGTCCATATACAAGGCGGATCTTTAGTAGAATCGGGTTTCAAATGTAGAATACTCCGACCTCAAATCCGAGACCTTACCATCAGGTCATAGCTATACCCGCTGTGATCCCAAAGTTGGAAAATAAACACATAAAAATAATAATAATTACAGTTAATAAATGGAAATTTAATCAAAAATTTCTATTAAGAAAATTTTAAAGACATCTTAAAAATCAAGGCGATTTTCTTCGTTACTTTTGAGCACTAATATGAATCTTACCCTTAGAAAGTCTTTGTGGCCTCAATATTTTTCTGTGCGACACTACTTGCAGTGGCGTAACAGAAGAGGGGCAAGGGGGAATATAGACGCCCCGGGCACCACTCTTAGGGGGCGCCACCGAGACAAAATATTGTGTGCCTATGTCAATTTGTAAAATCAAATATGGAGAGGGGTGCGAAATAAAGACCCGGGACCCATTCTCCCTTGCTACGCCACTAAGGGCGGAAAAATCATTATGCCCCGGTTCCGCTTACCCTTTCCACACCTCCCCCTCTGGGGGCATCACGAGTGCTTAGATGAGGAGCAGCCGGATAAGTAAGCGGGTTCTCGCTCCTACAATAATTGTATGGGGTTGAGTTACCTCCACTGCGACGACGGGACGTACCACCTTCGGGAGGAGATGGGCCGTGCCCGGTGATGGCTGTTAGGTCTCTGAGCTCAGTATCCGACTCTTGTCGTGGCGACCGTTCTTCACTTGACCCCGCGCGCTTCGACAGGCTAGAGGTAGCTCCTTTGTGCGTTACCTTTGCCACGCCACTGGATGCTGACCAGACTACGGATAGATGGAGTACTTATTTTAACCTCAAAAGCTAGTATTTTCTGCTTGCAGTGGCGTAGTGATTGGGAGTCAGCCCCAGAGTTAGAGGACATTGGAGTCAAATATATGTGCCTATTTGTCACTTTTATGAGCTTAATATGATGAAGGGGAGCGAAAAAATAATATTATGCCCCGCGCGCCACTGATATTTAAGTTTAGTTTAGTTTAGTTATATTAACGTCCCGTTTTGAAGCAACACGAGGGCTATTTTGGGACGGACCTCGTAATTTTGAACCTCGGTCAGATGACGAGGACGACACCTGAGCTGGCACCCCCCTCTCCAAACTTCCACGCCACACCAACGGGAGGACGTTTGGCCACTACGTATGATTTAACGTGCAACAGGCCCCATACACGGCGGATCTTCAGTGGAATCGGGTTTCGAACCTGGAACCCTCCGGCCCCAAAGCCGAGACCTTACCACTAGGCCACCGCGGCCTCCTGATATTTAAGAAGCAACATCCTAGTCTCTTCTTCACTAGCCCATTCAAAAACACAACACAGTAATATCTCGGTTTTCGTTCACTCCGTTTCGGCTTTCGACGATTTTTGCCGCGAAAAATGAGTCTCGGATTTCGTCTGCGTGCCCACGTGACCTCGCTGTAAATTCCACGAAAAAAACGACTAAGGGGTGAGTTCAAACAAGTCTGAGGCCGAAATATTTATGCCGGATTTCAAAGATTACGTAGAGGCCCGAAGTACTCATCCCCTAACAAGCCTTCAACTGTGATGAAACTGGCCATTTTTCGAAGAAAATGCCAAAGAGGACGCTGATTACACAGGAAGAAAAGGCACTGAAAGGTCATAAACCTATGAAAAACAGTCTAACTCTTTTGTTGTGTGGTAATGCTAGAGGTGATTGTAAAGCGAACCCCTTACTGGTGCACCATTTAGAAACACCAAGAGCTTTTAGTAGTTTTATATTAATTTCTTATTGTTTCTTAAATTAAATACTATATTTATTCTCTATAACATGTGTTTTTGGTATGTATTTTGGGGTGGCTAGAACGAATTAATTTAATTTATATTGATTTACATGGAAATAATTGCGACAGTTTTCGTCGGTTTCGGATTTTGCAGACTGTTTTCGCATGGATTATCGACGCAAACCGAGGTATCACTGTATTCTCTGTAGTAGCAAAGGAAAAGTGAGTGTAGCACTTTGTAGCGGCACCCCCGCCTTGAGAGCGATTCGGGCGGAAAAGAGGAGGGGGAAAACAAATTGTAAAATCGAAAGCGAATCATTTGAGACGGAGGCTTTTGTCCGCGAATTAAGCAACAGGGGAAGGAAGAATGACTCGGGGTTATGACTTGTGGCTTTCGAATGCCAAATTAATATCGCCTAAGCTATTAACAGGCGACTCGTCTCGCTTAAAGGAATCGATGCCATTGCATTCCGGCATTTGTCTTATCTCTGGACGGAGACATTGTTGGAGAAGACAGAATCCCTTTCAATTTACGTAGCTTATAGTGTAAGACAACTCAAGTTGATAGCAAGGAGAAGGAGAAAGCTACGCTTTGTATCATCATATATAAATTTAAATAGTCCTGATTAGGAGCCTATAATATTTAAAAACAATTGATATGTTTAAATGGAATACAGTTTTAAATAATGTTTATTAATATTGTCGCGTAGATAATCGATTGGATGCATTTACTAAAGTCGAATGAAGACAAAGCTCGCTAATCTCAACTCGAGACTTTATTCAGAGAACTAAATATTACATCTGCTTTTATACAGCTGGCGAAACAGTTAATAAGAATAATTAAAGGGGTAATTTACATATATAAAATTTACATAAATGTTATTTTGCATATAAATTAAATAATCGAAATAATAATTGTAAATATGAAAGTCCAAGGGCTCGTACCCGAGTCTCTTGGTATTGGAGAGCAGCACCCTAACCATTCGGCTATCGAGTATTCAGTTAGAACGTGACACTATTCTGTGTAATAAATCTCGATGTTTACAACGATAGTTGTTCCATTTTATGGAGTTGTTACTATATCGCGAAGACACTTTACGTCACTCATCAGTGATGTGGCTGTCAGCAGTTTTCTGCACATTGTCGAATTGAGTTATCAATGGCTATTTAATACGCCAATGCAGTCAGGAATGTCAAAGGATTGTCCGCAGAGTGGTACGAGAATATTTATTCAAAATTCAAAAAAGTTACATTTTTATAGAGGATTATATTAATTTGTACGCATATACGAGGTAGAGTCAATAAATTCCCGGAATGGTCGCCTACATTCACGCAGGTGTTCGTTGGAGGGGAAATATCTTTTTTGGAGATTGGCTGCACTAATAAGGAAAACATACAGCCATCTGGAATTCATTTCCGGTACTGTCGTCGTTAGTTGCAGATCATTTCTGACAAAGAGAATTTTTCATTCGTCGGATTTTGAAATGTCGTCTTTAGAGCAGCGTGTAAATATCAGATTCTGCGTTTTGCTCGAGAAATCACCTTCTGAGACCCTCGAGATGCTGAAGAAAGCATACGGAAACGATGCCATGAAAGAAACGGCTGTGCACGAGTGGCATAAGCGCTTCGTGAAGGTCGCACAAGCATCCAAGATGACCCTCGGACTGGCTCCTGGGTAAACTTATTCCTGAAGGCCAAACTGTCAATAAAGAACTTTACCTGGAGATCCTTAAACGACTACGAGATGCAATCAGACGAAGACGACCTGAAAAATGGGCAACAAACGATTGGTTTCTTTTACACGACAATGCTCCACCACATCGCGCTCTGATTGTGAAAAAGTACCTTTCCAGACACAGTGTTACCACTCTGGAACACCCTCCTTATTCTCCCGACCTAGCACCAGCGGATTTTTACCTGTTTCCACGGCTGAAAATGAAATTGAAGGGACACCGTTTTGCGGATTCAGATTAGGTGATCGAAAATGCGACGAAGCAACTGAAGGACCTCTCAAAAAATGGATTCCAGAAGTGTTTTGAATAGTTATACGAACGCTGAAAGAAGTGTGTGGATGCAGGAGGAAAGTGCTTTGAAGGCCAATAAGGTAAAATTATCGTTCTATTTTTAAATAATTTGTAATTGACCTATTCCGGGAACTTTTTGATAACATGACAGGCAGTTGTAGTGGAATTAACATGCATGCATCTGAATTGCAAAAATCCGGTAGTGTTTGAAAGATTCTTAAATGAAATTCTACATCTTTAACATTTCAAGTCTCACTTAGCTTAAAAAATCGATAATATTGCTCAAAGTTCAATTTTGGTAAATAATACATAATCATATCATGGAAGCATATGAATGACATTTCTGGAAATCCTATTCTAAATTTTACAAAAGTCAGAGAAGACGGAAATTGGATATTCCCGCGATAACCTTCTTATTACTTTTTGAAGGAATAAACTAAATATAATATGTATTTAAACTTAAATTGAATAGATGGGCTTTTTTTATTTTTTCATCTGATTTCTTCTGAATGTTAGAGTCTTTTATTTTAGTACAAAAATCTATATATGATATTTTTATGTGGATTTTATTCAAAATTTTAGTTAACGGTTATTTTAATGCATTTATGATAAATCCAATTTTATAAAAGAATTATCAATTTACACAATACTCAAGTATCGCAGTAACAAGTCTTTTTTGGCATCTATTAGAGTTAGAAAATAATTTCTCTTACTATTAAGCATTACTATTAGAGTTACAAAATAGTTTCTATTACTATTAGGCATTACTATTAGAGTTACAAAATAGTTTCCAAATTCTAGAGATGCTGCAGAAAAAAAGGGATAAAACAGAATCTCAAATAAGTGACAGTAATATACTGATTAAGCATTTTACTTAAGTCGAAATATTTAGTTTTGAAGCAATTAAACAGTCCTAATAAAATGGTTTAAAAATCTATTTAAAATTTTTAACATAAAATACAGAAGCTGCTCCTTAAAAATATATATTTACGATACCGAGTGTTGTTTATATTAAATCGTAATTATTACGCATTTGTTACGAATATTTTTTAAATAAACATCACTAAGAGCAAGAAGCAAAATATTATTCTTTTTTCCTGCAAGTAGAGCAAAACATTTATTTCATAAAAAAAAAAAAAAAAACGTACTTCGAAGATATATGAAAAAATATACAACGAGATTTAGAAAAAGCCAAGAATTCACAAATAAATATAAAATATAAAAATAACGTCCTTAATAACATATTTTTTTTCCTTTAACTGAAGGATTTACTTTCCAATAACAAACTGACGCAAAAGACGGAGAAAATTGACTACTCAAAAAACATAAATTTATCTCTAATACCAACAACTGCTGTTTTAGTGATAAAAATTTCCGAGAGTTATCCCTTCAAAAATAAATAACTAATGAATAGCAGCATCCGAACCACAAAGCCTCTTGTAATGTTTCTCTGAAAAAAAATCTCAGTTTTTGACAAGTGTGCACACATAAAATTTTCAGACACTAATTTAAAAATCCATTCATTTGTAGAGGGGATTATAATTGATACAAAGCATCCGTATTTTGGAACCAAACAGAACAGTAGTAACTAAACCCATTAAAGCTGCCACGCCTTTGTCAAGAGCACAAGAGGAATTAAAATAATGGCGTTAATCTTCCGTTTCTTTCCTAAAACATATTTACTGTTTTATAAAGCTAAGCTAGTTTTCAAACAATCTGGCTAAGATTTATTGACGAGCCAGGGTTAAAAAGGAAAATAATTTAGAACCAAAAAAAAGAAGGAGAGACCTTAACAGCGCTGAAGTATCAAATAAAATTTCGACAAAACTCCGAACGGAATGAAAAAAGAAAAACTGAAAGAAGATGAAGAAGAAAAAAGAACAAGAAAAATCTACCAAAACGCGTCCATTTTTACAAGAATAAACACTTTCTTTTCACTGAGGATTAAGTAGTATAAAAACATTTTTTTGTGCTTAAGTTCTCCTTTAAGTATCAAGCGAGATATTTTCGCAAAGTCATTAATTGTATAAAAGGGTGCTATTTAATTAAATACAGAACAGGATAGAGCGAAAAAAGCAGTGTTTGGTCAAAAGAAATACAAAAGCTTAAGCGTCAAAAGCAGCACTTATGGAGTTTGTAATACGTTAAATGAAAAAGAACTGTTCTGGAAAACTCAACAATGAAAAAAATAAAAAGAGGGCGCATTATTTAATACGCCGACTAACGAACTAATATTTTCAGAATGAAGCGCACAGAAAAAGTGAACTGTTCTTTTAGAAGCCTCGATCGAGACGAGTCGAATTGTACTGAAGAGAGGTGGGTTATTTTCTCCTGTAGGCTTGTTACTGTTTCGATATTCAAGAGATGATACACTGTTTCGTTCTTCTTGTGCAAGAAATCGCCCAAGGCAAATAAGCACTTGAATTCACCTTCCTCTTGTTTTCTTTAATTAAAACGATACGAAAACAAAGGAAAAAACCACTCTAAGGCGCAGAGATGAGGGGGTCTAATTAGCAAAATGTCAGATTTAAGGGAAGAAGCTATACAAAGAAGGGTTTTGAACGCAAACTTGTCACGGACAGATTTGCCTCGGCGAACAAGCAGACTGAATCTACTGCGCTTTTTAAGGTTTACAGCTTATTAAATAATTACTCGCATTGATTTTCTATTAACTTTTTGTAGTCCGAGTCATAATTCTTTTAATTTGTTAATTGGTAATCAAACCGCTGTCAAGAAAACTTTCGCCTTGAATCTCTTCTCAAGGAGGGGTAATTTTTGTTGCCTTAATTTGTTTTAAAGTAATTAAAACTGAGAAAGAGGAAGAATATCGAGTGTGTTTTGGAAGGTGTTGCTCAAGTAGACTTTTGCACCTTTTTTTTTCCTCCGCAGTTTCTTATAAAGCGATAAATTAACACTTAATTTAAAATTCTCGCAGTCTGTTTTTTGTTTCATTCCGTTAAGAAACGCTGAGTATATCAATTAGGCTTTAAATTAATTAACAAGAAATTAAGATAGAAAAAAATGATTTTTCAAAGATCGAACGCTGGAATTCCTTATTAGCAAGTAAATACTGGACGTGTCTTTAGAAAAGGTAAAAAGTTCTTAGCAGAAAACAGCAGTCAAAGGTGCGTATGCCAGTTACGTCAGAAAAAGGAATTCTGGCTGAATATCAACATTAAAAAGTGCGTCAGGTTTCAAACTTGAATGCAAATATTTTTGAGTAGAGAAGAATTCCGAGATCATCCACTATTCTTTCGCTTAGTTAAGCTAAGTTTTTCAGTATATTCTTGTTATAATTATGCGAACTGTATGCATGACAAAAATAAAAACATTCATTTATTCATCAAGTGAAACGATAAACATTTTTTTTCAATCTGTACTTCGATAGAAAAAATTGTTTTATATGTCTGTTTAGATTTATCAGCTGTCAATTTATCGCCGGCACAGTTCAAAAAGACACAAATAATAATTTCTTTTAATTGCATACATTTTAAGATTAGCTATTTTGCTCAGTATAAAACAACTCGAAAATCAGCTGATACAATTTATGTACGCCAAATTAGAGTGAGGTGGTTTGACTTCGATGTGTAATTTTTTCTCAGTTAATAGCTCAATGTTCATTTCTTGAAATCTTACACTTATCATCGGACTAAGTATTGATTAGAACAGATCCAAAAAAAGAACGTTAGAAGTCTTTGGCGGAAGCACATGAGAATGCTCTTGCTACTGAATGAAAATTTAGCATTCTCGATTTTTGAAAAACTTTTAAATTTTGTGTTATTGAATAGCATGAATAAATATTTCTGATTCATATTAATCCTTTGTTAAGGTAGGAATTACTGTTACAAAGCTATAAAGTCGTTTCCCTGAGATGCTAATCTTGGCGACAAATTTGGCAGCCATTTTGGCGACTTGGCGGCAAAGTTGGCTACTTTGGCGATAAAAAGAATTCTCTAGAAGGACCTAGAACTTTCAACCTATTTCTACTGGTTTCATGAACTTTCTAGAGATTACGTCACTTCCTACGTAATGAAGTCACTTCCTGTTGAAAAGTATAAAAGGCAAGCTCTCGAGCCAAGAAGAGTCGGTTGGATTTTGATCAGCAAGCAAGCTGGTGAGCTAACAAGAAACCTTTGAGCGCTGTGTTGAGATTTATTGGTAGTCTCTGTTGTGAATTTTTACTAGTGCTGTGCTAATACTTGTGCTACGTTTCTTTGCTTAGAATATTTGTAAAATAAAGAGCTTTATTTTTTTAAATCCTGCTTATTGGACTGCATTCACGTACACCCACAATAAGATTTTGTCACATTATTGTTATTATTTTATTCTTTACATATAATAAACTTTTATTCATTATCTCCTATGAAATTCTGCTGTATTTCATGCTTTAAGAAATTGTTCAAATACATTAAAATTTGTTAAATAATATTTTGCTTCGTAATTCAAGATGAATGACGAATTTTCTAAGTATTGTGATGTTCTCGAAACAACGATGATTTATTTAATAATTGAATGAATTTTAATTTTTGTAGAAGAACTTTAATAAAAAATGAATATTTCTTCTATGTTTATTCTTTTTAAATTTTTTTACAACAAAAAACGTATTCTACATACGTTTTCATGAAAATTATGAGGATCTTCTGATTCATAATTCTTTTTCGGTGATAAAGATATTGCTTAATGTTTGGGGGAAGTTTTATGACTCTCCAGAAAGATTTTCATCGCAAGTGGATACAGTGTTGCCATATTTTAATAAGAACTAATATGTTCATTTCAGATTGTTGGAATTTTAAAACGATGGAATACCATTGATGTTCGCAGGGCTACTTTATTAAACAAACAACTTCCTGAGGCTCCAGAACTTTTGGGGGCATAGAGAAATTTTTTTAATTTAATTTTCCGGGTAATTTAAGCTATTTTTAAAAATAAATAATTTTATTTTTTATTAAAGGTGATACTGAAACCAACTCTCTTGAAGGTGACCCACAATTAAATGTCTTATTATTTCAGTTTATCCAAACATTTGTTACTTAAAAATTAAAATCAATAATGAACTTAATGAATGATTAAATTAAAATAAATAAAAAATATATTGTTTCGGAATTTGGGGAAGGCACTGCCTATGATCCCTATAGGACTTAATCTGGCCCTGGATGCGCAAGAACTTTTGGTAAACACAGGAACTATTATTAACCACTTAACTTAATAATTTTCTTTGCCATCTAAAAAGATGACCCCTCCTGTTTTGGAAAGGGGCTGTCGTTTTCATTCATCTAAGAAGGCATAGGATACTTAAGATGTTTACGGGTCCTACATATTTTTGTGTCAAATTATAAAACTAATTAATGATTCAATTTTAGTTTATAAGACTAAAATTTCGATAATTCGATGCACGAGTATTCTCGGGCTGTTAAGTTAAGCGGTTAAGAAAGAATTTTAATCACTTTAATATTCTAAGTGATACAAATATTTTTAAAAACCTAGTCATACTAGGTAATTAGTATTCAAGTATTCCCATTAAGAGGCTTGTATAGAAGAAATCAGAGGGCTAGAAGAACGCCAAATCTCATTCGTATGCTTTTCAATACATGGGGAAACGAATGCTGCAAAAAGGAGCAATTGAGGTTAAAAAAAGGAACAACTGAGGAAAATAGATGGATTTCTCCTAGTTCAAATATAATTCATTCGTCGTCATATAATAATTTAATCAGAGTCGTGACGCAAATTAATTACGAATTCAAATGGCATAAGAGAGACATAGATATTAATAATTGTCCTGAAAATCCGAATGTTCAATTTAATATAGAAGGTAATGAGTTTTAAGAAGGAAAATATCTGCGTTGACCAGATGCTTCTTTTGTTTTTACGTGTCATTATTCTGAAATGATTAGTATCGAGATCTGCCGTTTTATGATAAGCTGTTTTGTTCTCCCACGTTTCTCTAAACAGGATACTTTAATTGTAATCAATCCTGTATGAAGTTTCATTCATTCTGAACGCATCACAGTGGCAAAATTTCGATCCATTTAAGAAGATACCAAAAATATTCCTTGCGCAGAGTCGACATTTTACCCAAATTTAGGCATTTTAGCATCCTTCCATTACCAGCACCGCCCCTGAATACCTCCATTTTATTCAAATTTGCATTTCAGAACAAGCCTCCCTTAACGAACAAGGAATAAAACGGCTATCGATGTTCCAATCTCTTTCGAATTTGCTGATCTCTTAAATCAGTTGACTGCACAGGCATAAAGCAGAGCTAAACATGTTCCCACGAAATGGAGCTGGCTGCTGTCTTTGAAGGACCTTTGCATCATTCGATGCTCGAGCTGATGTCTTCATTTAATAATGGTGGCAGATGCGAGCACGATAAACATGTTCCATCGGTCGGATTCGATATCGAGGAACAATGTGTGGTGTGTGCTTATCGCGTGGCCATCTTGCCGGCATGGCCATTGAGGAGGAGCCTTATCAGCCCAAGATTAATCTCGGAAATCGGGATTTTTTCTACTCTTTCAATCAGTCACGCAGGACGCGCTGTCATACAGCAGGTAGGGATCGGATATCGCCCGAAACATCGACCTGAATTCATATTTTTAAGGTTGTATTCAAAACGAAGTAAAAATTTCCTCAAAGGAGTGTGTTTCTTTCAGATGCTTCGGTTTTATTTTTGTTTGTGTGTTCCTTTTTCATTACGATTCCTGTGATCATTTGTTTAAGCATAAAACATTAACACTTTATTTTCAACAAAATTTGTGTAAATCTGTATAACTGAGTATAAGTAATATAGGGTAACAATTTCAAATCATTAATTTGAATTTAACTCTTTTTTTGAAAATATATTGGCTAAACATTTACTGCTTCAGTAAAATTTCTTTAGTGGAATCCTTCCTTCTTCAAGTTCAAAATAAAGTGTGGAAATTATTCAAAATTATTTTAAAAGAAGACAAAAATAATAATGACACAAACATTAATCATTACGCAGTGAAATTGGGAAGGCTTAGCTTCAGAATCAAAATATATTTGAATTTAAGAATTAAGAATAAGTTTAGAAGGAAACGCATCCCCGTGCAGATTTTCATTTTTTCAGGGTATAGATAGCTAAAATTAGCTCTGTTTAAAAGAAAGTAACTTGCTACGACTAAATGCATAAGTTCTGAAATCTTAAGAAATAATTTCTTATATCTTAGAAATAATTCAAGATGAAGAATTATAGTTATTGCAAATATTCAAATATGTACATACGTTTGGATACCTATCGAAATGCAATTTAAAAATAAAATGATAGCAGAGTATTATTTTTTTATAAATAACAGTCTTTCTTTTAATTGAGATTATTTACAGCTATTATTCATTTGTAAAGTCATCAAAAAAGATCTTTTTGTACACTGATTTCTTTTTTCATTGTGGCAGATCACATATGGTGCAGAGAATGCTTAATTCAATCTAAATTTCTTAACTGTTGAATCAAAGTCTTTTCAATTAGAGTTGCTACAAAAAAGTAGATTGCAGAATTTGGTTTTCTTTTAGAAATTGATAAATGCAGCACATTATAATATCACTATAAGTTATGTAAATTATTGTAGTTTTCTAGTTAAAGCCAAATGCGCACATAGGGGCCAGTGTCCCCCGAAGAAGTCTAAATGCTTCAGTCCTTTGTCGAAAAAAAAATAGTTAAAATAATATTTTCATTCTCAGAGCCTTTTGTCTGTTGTTTTTTTTCCCACTTCTTCCGGTCAAAAATGTCACCTCTTCTGCCTTCTTTAAGACAAGGAGAAAGGAGACGTCAACAGTTTGATTCCGATGCATTAAAATTCACAGCGGAAAGTGACAGATTCCGAAAGCGAGTGTGAGCATTTTCTCCTCTTTTTCTCAGCAGGCGGAAATCAGAAGATCAATTCCGGGTCGAGCGAGCATCAGCAGCTAACCAAGTCAGAAGGATGTCATTCCCAAAACCAATTAACCGCGGTTGAGCAAAAGTAATCGCAAAAACTTCCATTTCTTTTCGACGCGGCTTAGTTTTAATTGAAAAGAATCGTTCCAGGTCCTTCTCCTTCTTAATCCGGTCCTGATGCTATTGCCGTCGTCCAATGGCCTTAAGACAAACGACAAGAAAATCGCTCGTCGGCCCTTTTCGGCTTAGGCTTTACGCCTCCATATTGTCCCATTCCACCATCTTAGGCTTAAAGATGGGGCGGGGGGGGGGGGGGGCAGCCGCGATGATGGGACGTGATAAATAAAAGAGCACCTCTGCTTGACAGAGATATCAGGCGAGATGACCTGAGAGGACGAAACTGGGAGTGGACGAGAGGGTCGGCCATTTTTGATCACACCGGAAACAGTGATGCATTTATAATCAACTCAAATACACTGTTGTGGTCAAACTTTGATAAACAATGTCGATGTTAGAAAGGGACGTTGAGATTTTAAACATGACATGACTTCACCAAGACTTTTTCAACAAAAGTTTAGTAGAAACATTCAAAATTTGGCATTAAAAGCTAGGAAGTTTTGAAGTCGAGTAACTATTTAACATGAATTCATTCTACATACAGGTGAAGCTCATGAATATATTATTATTATTATTTGACTGCGGGCAGGCAAATGTGTATAACGTAATTACTAGAATGTGAACTTTAGAATCCAGAAGGTTGCAGAAGCTATATCTTGATAAGGTTTACTTAACATTATACTACATTGTTTGGACATAGAAATAATGATGCAGTAGAGCTTTAGCACAATGTTTAATGTAACCTCCCTAAAAATCCAAACATTACATCAACTTATCGTGTTCTGAAGTGCAGACAAACACAAAGAGCTACATAGGATCATTTCACTCAAAAAGAATAATGAAAATCCCATAGAAACTACAGAAACGATCCCCTGAAATTTCATAAAGAGAAACACGCGGTTTGAAACCAATAAAGTTTTATAAATATACCTATAGCAGCAGTTAACTTTAATAAAATGGTGCAATGTAAAAATATGCAGTTTGTTTCGTAATTTTATATCATGTTACTTTGTAGAATATTAGTTACATTTTAAAATGATTAAAAAATCTGAATACTTAATGAACACATTAGTATATAAATAAAAAAAAATAATAGTAGTTATTTTTTTAACTTTTTAGAAGTGCAAAGCTAGTATGAAAAGAAGTTTTTGTTAATCATTATTAATATTAAATTTACTTTCGTTAACGTAAAATCTTATTATTCCAGGAAATCTACCACCAATTATATTACAAATTATCAACCTGAATTCCCTGTTTAGCAGGCTCAAAGTTAACGAATTACTTTATAATTTTAATATCCAATAAAGTAATCTAAATGTTTTGTTACAAAAATATGCCTTTAAACTATCAATGTTATTCATAAAAGATTATAGACATTCCAAATAAAACAAAACAAAAACAGAAATTCATAGCAGAAGAATTTAAATAAAATTTCTATTTCTTAATGAAAAGAGATAATTAATTATAAATAGTAATAAAGTTTAAATAGTAATATAGTATGGATAATTCAGCTTCTAAACTTTAGTTAACTTTTAAATGACACTTGTTATTTCATTTGCATTTGAACAACAAAAGAATCTGGTAAATTTATCAGTCGAATATAAATTGGTCAATTCCCATCTGTGTTGTATATATACTCAACAAATTGGTGTTACATGCAATGAACCCGAGCCAAAGATGGCCGCCTCTGGTTGCCCTGCCAGTGTCGCGGGTGACCTCCGCGTGAAATATGACGTCATAAGTTCCCCCGGGTGAGTGAATTAAATTCCGAGCGACCGCATCCATGACGATGGCTGCCGAAGATTGGATTGGTCCATGATGAGCCGGGTCAAGATATTGAGCCTCCTCGCAATGCGCCTAATAAGAACAAATGGAACCAAATAAGCGTTGTCATCGGGATATATCTGTTTTCACTTCTCTCGCCTCCTGGCGGAAATGGCTCGTGATAAAACACACTTTCGCTTAATCTCACATGTTACACATGTTGAAGTTTTTCTTCAATCCTTAACTGGAGCATCCGCGATTGATCTTGTTAATCCTATGGAGGGTTTGTTTGGCTGCATTCACCCGGCGAGCTATTCCTTTCTCTATGGAGTATCAGAAGTTTTGGGGTTGATGGAATTTGTTTCTTTATAAATTTAGTTTTCCATTAATAATAGTTAATTCTTGACAAAAGCATATCCAATTGATCCTGCTAATTCGAGAATGCTGTATAAATTGATTTTGATTTGTTTTGTATTGTATTCATATCAAATGGGACCTTTGATTTGGCCGCTTTATTATAAAAACTTGTGAAGTTGAAATGGCTTTCTTTGCATGTACCTAGCATTTTATTATTTGATAGTTAATCCTTAACCACAAAATCTATGAAAGGTCTTCACAATCGTGGAGCGGTATTTGAAATCTCATATGCCTTACATTCAGAATGGTGGGCAGACTCTCTCCTTTGAATATCAAAATTTTTGGGATATTCAAGTCCTTCTTTACATGCATTAAGTCCTCTATTGAATACATTTTTTTCTGTAAATTTCATTTATTGATATGAGCAGGAGTCAATGAAAAAGTAAATTTTCATTATTATATTTTAAGCAGTCAAGCCAATTCTTCTGTTGGCAATAACAAAAGAAATGAAAGAAAAACGTTCGCAAAAATTTAATCTGTTACTAGTAACGATGGATGTCGTTCTTCAGTATTTTTCTAAAGCCTACTCGAATGTTGTTATTAATCCTGGAATTTGGGGGTGGTTGGATTTCCTATGAATACAATTATAACGAATTTAATGCAAAGTTAGTTCTCTTCCTTTAGTATCATGACTTTTGAAGTTTAGAAGTTTTTTTTTGCATTACTGAAAGTTTATTTTAATCCCATCTATTTTAATTAATAATATCAACATTAAAACCAATAAAAATACCGAAATTTCATTGGCTAACAGCAATAAAATAACATTTCGCGAATAACAATTTACCTTTTCAGACCTGAACATTTCATTATAGCTCAAACGATGTAATGAAAATTAATGTGTATTTAGAAAACGCATTAGACTTGTAAGGGTTAACAAAATCCATATAATAATAAAATGAAATGATGGTACAAATTGATTCCATGTTTCACTGTGTCTTAAACGATTGTAAAACCAGCCAAGCATGTGGGATTCGATTGAGCCAAAGGGCACATAAACGGAAAAATAGAACTGACAAAATCGAACACAAAAATGGAGGATTTGAACATCAGCATGCATCGGTATCCAAAACGTATCGCAAATTACGTATAAAAATAATTGCTGAAGAACAAATTTTGTGTTTTGCTGAAAGTTTCTGGTTTTCGGTGTTTTCACCAACCTTCTTATTAACTGATTTAATTCGATATTTTAGAGACTGCAATCTACTCTCTATATAACAAGATAAGCCTAAATCAGTTACACTTCTATGAAACAAAATATACCGGATTTATTTTAAATTCTATAAGTATGTGTTTGACATCATTTCTTTAGAATATATAAGTCTTTAATGTGATGTCATTGGAGTCCCAAGATTTCATTGTATTTCAAAATTAAAGGCTAAAATTTGTGAATCATAATAAAAATTTCCGTTTCTCATCCAAAGATGGCAGCATGATGCATCTATAAATCGCACCGAAAGAGCATGTTAATATCATTTCTTTCTTCTTATTACAAAGCATTTTTAGTTTATGAGGTGGTTGGTGAGATAGGGAAGCCACCGAATTCAACAAGGGGCAGGCAACCGGAGGGCTTAGTTCAGTTACGTCCCGTTTTGAAGCAACACGAGAGCTACTTTGAGACGGACATCGTAACTTTGAACCGTGGTCAAATAACGAGGGCGACATCTGAGCTGGCATCCCCGTCTGCAAGCTTTCGCACCAAACCACCGGGAGGACGTTTGACCCACTACGTATGATTTAATGTGCAACAGGTCCACATATATGTCAATGGAATCGGGTTTCGAACTTGGAACCCACCCGTTCCGAAGACGAGATCTTACCACTAAGCCACCGGAGGGTAAGGGGATGGACACCTCTACTAAAACATAAAAATTCAACATAGTCAGAATTAGCTAAATGTACCCATTTACGATTTATGGTACAGTTTTCAAATCGGAACTAAAATAATACTGATATGGCCCAGCCTTAATTGGGCGGATGATCAGTAGATAAATTCAGAGATAAATTTACTTTCGATGATTTTTAAAGTCGCCACTTGATAATATTTCCTATTTTAATGTAACTTAAGTATTATGAGATGGATTTGAACTATATCTTAACTAATATTATAAAAACTGTACAAGAAAA